>AYJT01001761.1:0-13541 GCA_001278415.1 Ocimum tenuiflorum | reverse complement strand
CACAATTCACGTGACAAAAATCACAGAAACCCTAGAGGGCTCATAGAGGGCGACGTCTATAGGGAGGATTCCAAACTTGGAGATTTCGCAATCTGTCATCACCGAACTAATGAAATCAGGCAGAGGATACAACTCAGAATCCAATTCTGGAGTCAACTTCTACATCCGTAGATGATATTTGCATCAAATTCACAGGTAATTTCTGCTACTTCTGTGTGTTGCAATTACGATTTCTTAGATGCATGCTTAGTCAAAATAACTGATGTATGATTATGGTATCAAAAATTCGGTCCAGGCGAAACGCATAGGAATTTAGTTTTTGCATTCCTATACATTCCACATAACAAAGACTATAAAATTTCAAAAATAACTGAATATCATAATAATTTCCTTTCATCCCCCTCCCCCAAACTTATTCAACATGAAGTGAAAGTTGAGTTTGTGGGAAAAATTACGAAATTATTATGAAGACATGAAAACAAGAAAATCCTAAACTTATAGTAAATGTGATGGGGTGCCTCCCATCGAGCGTTATTATTTTAACATCGTTGGTTCGATGATACCTCAATAAAGCTCAAGGTGGACGATACTTGTGGTATTCAGGAATCGCCACTTTCTTCCTTCTTTATAGAGTAGGAAAGCATATCCAAACAATCACCTACTGGAAGTTTGACAGTGCATCCTTTTCTCCAAAGAAAATGTTTAGTAAGTCATCCATTGCGGCTTCTCTATGTAGATGTAAATCTACTGTCTCCACTAAGTTTGGAGCTATTACGCTAGGCTTCTTATGTTTTTGCAGAAATAAAGAACGATTAGGACCACAAATAAAAACATAGTGAATGGGAACAAACTTATAAGCAAGAACTAACGACTCTTCTAAAGTAGAGTCCAAAGAAGAAGTTGGTAACAAAGTATTCCCATGATTGCACAACTGTCACCAACTACTATCTCTAAGGGCTCTTTATTCGACAAAAAGTAGCTGGTTTCTCCACAATGTTAGATTCATCAATTTTTAATTTCTGTTGGCCGTTGTGAATCCTCCTTAAATACTTGAATGGGCTCATAAATAACTGGCTCCTCCACAACTTCAGTCTTGGTGGCCTCCTTCACTGAAGAAAATTCAAGGTAGTCCCCTCCGAGGTATATAGAGATGAGATTTTCAAGATAGCAATTTCATTCCCCAACTCAAAGCGTCGAGTCACGATCTCTTTGGAATCAAAATTCATGTCACTACTACTATTATGGGACTCATCTTCATCACTTTCACTGGCATCGTCTTCAATCACTTCCTTATCTTTTTCATCGTCCTCCTCTCCATCACTCTCGCTCCAGCTAAATCTAACTTGTTGGTAATTTTCCAGTTTCTTCAAGAATTCAGTGGCCTGCCTCTCAACTATAGTCATTCCATCTTCTACATCTTCATCACTATTAGTATCCTCCCAAGTTTGTTGTCAATTCTTTATCTTTTCCGCTCTTCCAAATTGCTTGGCCCAGATTTGCTCTCTTTCTATTATTCCACCATCTCTAACTACATAATCTTCAAAAAATAAAAAGAAACAAAAATAAAAAGAAACTGAAAATAAAAAATCAAAATACAAGTCTAAACTAGTATTTTAAGAATCATAATTACTGCCAACAAGCTAAAGTGACGGTCCCTAGCAATGGCAGCAAAAATTTGATAGTGGTGAATTTACTAGCCAAATTAAACGTAGACTATTAGAAAGTTTAACTTGTCAAATAATGAAATGCAGAAACTACCTACTATTTAGACAACTCTAAAGGGAGAGAATAGTTAAACCACCTATTAGATAAGTAAATAAAAAAATAACAAAATAAGAGAGAATGCAGATTCTAGGGTACTCGACTCCTTGTATGGATTATTCTCATTCAATCGAATTCACTTACCAAGATTAATTCTAACGTGTGTAAGCATCAGTTAATTACTCTGATATGACCCACCAAAGTATGACATAGCATGGAAATAGAACTCAATTAATTCCACCCAAGGTTATTAATCATTTCTATTCGTGATATGAACGACAGATATTCAAACCTTATATTATTGACTCCAACCAAGGTTATCAACAACATATCTCAATCATCGTTTAGCATATTCAATAGATATCTCCATCCAACATTAATATCCAATGAAAACAAGAACACTGATAATTGAAAAACACCACAAAAGAAAGAAAAAATGGTATTCAATAAAACTCGAATAAAACAAACAAAGTTTCAAACCCTAGAATTTGTTTGGGCGATTAGCCAATCATCTTTCTAATTATAACAAGAATCAAGAAAAGAAACAAAAGAAAAACAAGGTAGAAAACAACCCGCGATTAGTTGAAGCCCTTTTCCCTCTATTGGTGTAACAATATGAAAACAATTAAAAATGGTGAAAAAAAATTGGAAAAATCGTATATGATATTTGTAGTTGTCTTTGATCCGAGGGCAAAACAAGAACATATACATTCGTGCAGGCCAAGTTAGGGCTCATTCGACCAAATTGGAACCCTATTCGATCAAATAGCAGCTCAAAAATTGTGATCAGAATCCATCCATTCGAACGAATGGGCATCCCCTTCAACCGAATAGACACCTCAAGCCTCAATTCTATGTACCATTATAGTTTTTGCTCTAACTTTTGCTTCCGAACTTGAAATTGAGGGACTAAAGTTTTGTTGGAAAGCTAATTCAGAGATCTTTTCAACAATATGCGCTGATGGACAAAACTCCAAGTACAGTGAGAGCTACAACCATTTCATTGGACCCCTTTCTACATCACATTGCTCCAAATGCTTGAATTCATTTTGTTTTCACTTTTTATTCAACTAAAATCTTACAAAATAGGCCAAACAATCATAATATCCTTAAAGTACAAAAATTAAGCCAATAGTAGTCTAATTTGCATGTTTTTAACACCGGAAGCAAACCTAAACAATAATGAAATACCTGTGAGAACAAAAACGAGATCTCATCCTCCATATTTTTGCCAAGCTTTCAACTTCTTAACCGAACTCTCTACTCCTCGGGCGCCAACAAATCTCCCAAGATCCAATATTCCATGATGATTTGGAGAGGGGAGAAATGAAGACTTTGATGGAATCTCGTGCGGTGGCGACTTATCCTTGAGCCTTGCGGCCAGTGATTGGTGACCGGCGAGCCTCGAGGGTTGAAAGAGACGCCCCTGGGAGAAATTCAATCATGAATGGGTTAGGGTTTTTGATTTGGGAATTAGATTCAAAAGCATCCTATAATAAAGTAGTAGTCCAATGGTAAACTGGTAAAAAATAATCAGGCTCGATCAGGCTCGCAAGCTTTCAAGCTGGACATTTTAAGACTCAAACTGGAGAACCTACTCGAGTAGTTGAAGTCCGACTCATTTATCTTCAAGTTGAATTCGTGTTTCTCTCGAGTCAATCCCAAGTAGCTCACGCGCCAGCGACTTGACTCATGAACGCCCATAAGCACGAGCATTCTCAATGTGTTAGTGTTGCAACTTAAACATCTTGGACATAGTAATCATCATATAACACTTGGTTATATTATTAGACGCACAATTTTGAAGATAAAATATTTGCTCCTCGACAATTATGATAAACTTTAGATTGCATCCACCTCAAGAAATTTGGGACCGATAACCAAATTTTTTGTGCAAGACTATTAATCATCAAAAACAATGACATGTCTGAAAATAAAGCAAACAAATACATAAATGTTTATTCCACATAACATTGAAATAACTAATATTATAATCTTTTAATAAATCAATAGTAATTATAACCCCCAATAGCCCAAAAAGTTTTTACATGCAAGCCAAACAGATGAATATTTTCGCATAAATTTCTCGACCAGACTAAATTCCAGTATGGCAACTTAACCTTAAGATAAATGAAATTAATAATCGGGCCAAAACCAGACCATATCGAACTAAGAAAGAACTTCGCGGAGAGATGTACTTAAAAAATATCTAAGCAGTGACCGCAAAGTTAACTCCAGAATTAAATTACTTGAATTGATATACTCACGCAGACCATGTCGCCTCTGATTTAATTCCCTTGTTATCTTATTCATTTTTATTCTCCAGAGAACTTGTGAAAAACTAATCATGTAAGCCAAGTGGATGGATATTTACATGCAAGTTCCCACTTCTCTAACAGAAATACCCATTTTTGTAGAAACTTCATCTGATAAACTTATGTATAAGTAAGCCAAATGGATGGATGTTTAACATAATTTTAATCACTTTGTATAGAGATTAATTTGTGAAGGTCTACATTTTAATTTAATAAAATGTCTTGTTTGGCTTAGTCTTTTTACTTCAATAGGTTCCTTTTATGTATGGATTATTATGTATTCCTAGACAAACTTTTCTAGAACTAACATGAAAAACATGCTTCGCAGAATTCATAAATCAATCTATCTATTAAAGTAGTACCCCTAGGGTTTCTACTTTTCCTGCTCAAAAAAATTCTTAAAATAGTAAACAAAATATGGAATAAATTATTATTTGTTCAATTCTCTAAAAAAAAAATTATTGTTTGTTCAAATGCTTGTAAGAAATATGGAAAGAATGTGTGAATTAGCATAATTTTCTATGCATTCATGATAAATCCGTGTATATCATGTTGTTAATTAAGGTAAGATGAATTACAACAAAATAACCCTTCAAAAAAGAAGATTTACAATTAAATAAATTTTATATTTAATAAATATGATGGTTCAATATTTTTTCTGGAAATATAAACACATTCCTAAACTAATAAAAAAAATTTGCATGCTAACACATTCAATTTGGATGCATAAGTTAGGTATGCATTTATTACCTAATGGTATTTCAAATGATAATGATAATTAATATGAAAGTGCATATTTTTTATATTTGAGAAAAAATATTTAAATCAAGTTACGTGTAATTACGTAATTATAGGGCTTAATATGTGTTAATTTTTTTTTACAGTTAATAAGTGTTAATTTTAATTATTGACTCCTAACCCCCCTCAAGATGTTTCTCGTTCTAATGCAGATGCAGGCTGGCATACGCAAAGGAACAAAGGGAGAAGAGGTAGAAGTAAATCGAAAGCCCCCATCAATAGTAGTCTTTCTAGACCCCAAAATAACAAAGGGAAAGCTAACGCTGGAACTACTGCTCACCCTGGGGTACCCAAGCAAACTGCCCCACTTAATATTCATATTAGATACACTGACTCCCCCTCTATTGAGACTCCAGCCAACCATGGGTTGACTAACAATTCCAATAGATTCACTCCTCTTGAAGTGGACAACACGTTGGTTGGTGAGGAAATTACTGGCAATTCAAATGATGGGCGACGTGTGGAGGGTAATACCACACCGTCCATGGTACTCTTGAACAATTAATGAACTCACCCCCCATCAATTCTACCCATCAGCATAATGTTGAATCAAGCTCCCACTCCTCTTCTGGGTCGGATTCCAGTTCCTTCCATCCTTTGGGTATGGGAAGCAGACTTTTTTGCTCTCGCAGCTAACCGCCAAGGAGTAAAGCCTTACCACTTTCGGCCCTCAGTTATACCATAATACTAGTGTTACTGCTAACTCTTCACCTGGTGCAGATGCTGGCAATGGTAACACAAGTACCGGAGCCTTACCTGAGAGTCAGGTCCAGGGTATCCCTACTTGTTTTGAATCTACTCTTGTCATCGGAGGAGTTAGTTTTGAAGGCATAAATTACCCTCCCTTTTCTAAGAATGGGGATACTCAAACTACTCCTCCTTTCAAGAGAGGGACAGTCAACAATAATGTCAAGTGATAGTCTCCATGTGGCAAACCTGGGTGTAAGAAAGGTAACAACAAAGGTAAACAACAGTCATAATTCTGTTGATCTGGAATATTAGAGGCTTGCAAAATCCCAAAAAACAGATTGCAGTTCGTGATTTCGCTAACTCCCATTCCCTTGACATGTTTAGCTTACTTGAGACTAAGTTTTCCCAACTTAGTTTTAAGCACTTTGTAGACAAATATTTTTTGGGATGGAAGTTTGTTAATGATTTTGATAATTGTCATATTTAGGGTCGCAGTTTGCGCTTATGGAATCCGTTAAAAGCTGAAGAACAGGTCATTTATTGTCAGATTACTTGTCTTGCCACAAGCCACACCTTTCATTTTTTTTCTTTGCTATGGTTTTAATCCCCTCACTGATTGCACGACTCTCTGGCAGCCGCTTATGAAGAACCCCCCATTGGATGAGTCCGTCCTCATCGGTGGCAGTGTCCTTGATCCCCGTGAATGCGTTGGTATAGTAGGACCCCTCTTGGGAGGGAATATACCGAGTTTAGGGCTACCTATAGCTACCTCAGCCTACAAGACACCCCCTCCACTGGTTGTCATTTCACCTGGTCTTGTCGTAGTACTATTTCTAAAATTGATCGTGTTATGACTAACTGTTCTTGGAATGAAGTGAATTATCTTTGCAGGACGAATTTTCTAACTAGGGGCATTCACTCTAATCATTCCCTTAGTATCAGTTTCTTGTTTTAGGAGGTGGACAGGTTCAGGAAGCCTTTCAAGTTCTGCAACATGTGGATGTTCTGGAGAGCCAGTGGCACTCTGAGCCGGACCATGAAGCTAAACAACACCTCCTTGCTACGAAGCTGGCTAAGCTTACACCGAAGCTCAAGGCTTTGAATTTCAAAGAGTTTAACCATCTCAGTAACCGTGTGGAAACAACCTGTAGGGATCTTCGGGAAGAGCAGGAGCTTTGTGATGCCAATCCCACTAACCCCGTGCTTTGGGGAAAGCGATTGAGGCCAGAAAGCTATACAGAACCCTGGATGAAGCCGAGCATAGTTTGTACTTGCAAATATCCAGAACTCATCGACTCAACTTGGCTGACAGGAACACCAGGTTCTTCCACTCAATGGTTAAAAGCAGAAACTCTCATAACATCATTTCATTTACTTGCACGAATGATGGTCAGATCACTAGTGATATCAAAACCATGGTCGGGGACTTTGTGAAGCTTTACTCTAATTTGTTCAGTGTCTCCCAGCCTAGGCCTCCTCATGACCCCATGGCTTTCTTTGAGGGGTATCGTCTTACCACTCAGGAGTAGAACAGGATGATCCACCCTATCACTGGGGTGCATATCAAGGTTGCTCTATTTCACATTGGAGATGACAAAGCCCCTAGCCCCGACGGCTATACTGCTGCTTTCTTCAAGAAGAATTGGGACATTGTTGGTGAAGACGTTGCTCCTATTGTTAATGAGTTTCTTCTCCAAAGGGCTCATCCTTAAGAGAATGAATCATACCGTAGTCTCCCTCATCGCGAAGAAGACTCATGATCCTACAGTTGCTGACTATCGTCTCATCGCACGTACCAATGTCATCTACAAAATGATTACCAAGATCCTTGCTGATAGGATGTCCTTTTTCATTGATAAACTTGTTAATCCTGCACAATCTGCTTTTATTCGTGGTAGAAACATCACTCATAACTACTTTTTGGCACAGGAACTTATTAGGGGATATGAGAAGACTCAACAGCTCTCCCCGAGATGCATGCTGAAGATTGACCTCCAAAAGGCGTACGATATTATCTCATGGGACTTTCTTTGTGAGGCCATGCTTGGACTGAACTTCCACCTTTGCTTCGTTTATTGGGTGATGATGTGTGTCACATTGGGTACCTTCTCCCTAGCCATCAAAGGGGGACCCCACGGGTTTATTTACGGGAGGAGGGGTCTTAGACGGAGAGACCCCATGTACCCTATTTTATTCTTTATTTGTATGGAGTATCTGTCTCGCTTGACAGCTTTACGTATTCACAAATCGGACTTTAGATTTCATCTTAAGTGCGATGCGAATAATATCTTTCACTTTGCCTTTGCTGATGATCTTATTTTCTTTGGCAGGGGCGATCCTACCTCCATGGGTGTTATTGCAGATATTTTGGAGGAATTCAGTGTCGCCTCTGGCCTGAGGATCAACACCACCAAGTCCCAGATCTTCATGGAGGGCGTTGCACCTTATGAATTCCAGGCTATCAGGGATTTCTTTCGATTCCTTGTGGGGGAGCTTCCGGTAAAATATCTGGGTCTCCCTCTTTGGGGCCGGAGCTTGATGATCACAAATACACTCCCCTCCTGGATAAAATTTCTGAATTCATCTCGCGTTGGTCTAACAGGCACTTGTCTCTTGCAGGGTGAGCTGAGCTGATTCGTTCTGTCCTCCAAGGAGTTGAGTGCTATTGAATCCAAATGTTGCCCCTCCCTGAGACCATCATTGACCGCATCAATGGTTTCCTCCATCGTTTTCTTTGGGAAGAGGGGGGGAAGATGTGCCCGATTGCTGGGAAGAAGGTGTGCTTACCTCGTCGTGAGGGGGCTTGGGCCTTAGGGACTTGTCGTCATGGAATATGGCCCTTCACGTGAAGATTCTCTATAACATCCACGCGAAGATGGATTCCCTCTGGATTTGTTGGGTCCACACCAAGTTCCTACACATCGGGGACATCTGCACAATTGGTCGTTCGGTTAGGGATTATCTTCTTCTTAGGAATATTATCGATATTCGTGATAGGCTTGTTTCTGATTGTGCAAGGGATATTACTAAGGCCAAGACTCTGTTGGAGGATTGGTTCAATAACAAAGGCACGTTAGGCCTACCATCACTTGAGGGAGAAGGGTGAGAAGCTCTTTTGGCATAGGGCGATTTGGAAGTCATATATTCCCCCCAAAATTCTCTATCTCTCTCTGGCAAGCAATCAAAGGAAAGCTTGAAACCGTCGACCGTCTCAAATTCTCTGACCTCCCCCAGGTATGTGTGCTCTGCAAGACTCAAAACTAAACTAATGAACACCTTTTTTTCAATTGCAGTGTTGCATGTGTTGTGTGGGATAGTATCACAAGTTGGATTCAAGTTGATCGCAGAATGTCCACCATTGCTAGCGTCATAAAGTGGTTCAAGAGGGAGGCTCGTGGCTCGCGCATCATTTGTAAAGCTAGGGAGATTGCTCTTGCTGCCACTGTGAACCATCTTTGGTATGTTAGGAGTCAACTCATTTTTGACAAGAAGATTTTCGCTCCCCATGGAGTGGTAAAGCTCATCAAGGAGGATGTTTACAGAGTTATGTACTCCATGTTCTCTGTTGAGGGTGTTGTTGTCCATCTTGCTTATGGGTAGTTTGTTTGATCCTCCTGGTCTGGGGTTGGTGACTACAGAGATGTGCTGACCTAGTTCGGATATCTCTCGTGTCACCCTTAGAGTATTTGATGATCCTTTGAGGGGTGCCAACCTAGTTGGGATGCCTCTTCGGATCATTTAGTTCCTTGTCCCCTTTTCCTGGTCTTGTGGCTTTTGGTCTCTCTTTCGCTTTTGGTTCTTCCTGTTGTTTTGTATGTATGTTAGTCTGAATTCAGGGTTTCCAGGTCTGCTGCTGTTTTACTTCAGTTTTGCTCTCTATTCTGGTTTCTTGGATTGAGACAGGTTTTTGATGCACTGTTTGCAGCCGTATGCTGTCTGTTTTTCTTTTAGGGTTTTGTTGTTCCCACCCCTTGTTGCTTGTTTATCACTAAGTTGTCTGTTGTATTGTGTATCACAACAGATGTCTTTTCAGTCTTGCTTAATTAGGAGGAGTTTTTATTGGTTTCATTCCTGGGTGAAGCTAGTCACGTGCAGATGTGTGAAATTTTCTTCCTTAGTTCTTAATGAGATTTCCCCTCGTTGTATCCTTTGGATATGCCCAAGGTTGTCAGTACTGCCCTCGATGATAAACACTTTTATTTAATTATCTTTAGAAAAAAATTATTGACTTGCTGTGAATTCATTAAAACATGTGTATAAATAATTTATATTTTGCTTTTATATCTCACAAAATTTTTTTGTTCTCTCTAAGAGTTTTGGTATATGTTCATCTGTGTGTTTCCGTATATTGATAATGTAGATATTTTTGTTGATTATTTATTTATTGTTGTATTTATTTTCGGGTTTCAAATTTTTATTTCTTATCGCGATGGGGAGAAGGGGGAGCTCGTGTAAAGAGGAACTCAAGAAATTTCAACCACAAGCAGTTATCTTTTTATTATAATGTTCTTCTTTCATATATTGGTTCGTGAAAAATATTATATTTTTTGTGTTTGCTATTTTTATTATTATTTTATACATTTAATATTTTATTTTAATTTTTATAATATTGTTAACCGTAAAATGTTTCATTTCAATTGTAGTTATTCTCATCTTATAAATTTATTTTAATTTTTATTTTTCTATTATTTTACTTTTATGGCAACATATAATCATTTGTAGTTCATCAATTAGATTTTTCATCAAATTTAAAAATAAAAGTAGGAGGAAAAAGTAATTTGATTTTGGGTATAATGTTGAATATTTTTTTTTGACATAATGAGGACCCATAATATTCGGATTCATGAGATATAACGGGATCAGAATGAAAATTCAAACGGAATTAATCAAAATTTGAAAATTTTAAATTAATCATCATATAAATTATTAAAACAAATTTAAGTTTAAATACGTAAACAAATAATTATATTTAGCAATTATAAATAATTAAAAATATAGTATCGTTCCCACCCACTAGGATAAAATATTTAATTTAATAATAAACTTCTTATCATGCAAAAGACTTTGGTAATTACACGGTTGAAGGATTGTTATGAATTGAGAGAAGCTTTTTTTCTAACATATTCCTAACGACATTTATAGGTGTGCATAACATATTTGTTAACTTTTATATATTCTAATTAAGATGTAAAATCGATTTTTTTAGTGATATTAAAATGAATAATTTAGAATATATAAATTTGTAACAACAATTTATTAACTTCTCTTATTTGTGCAACGCATGACAAATATGAAACAAATCTATATTACAATCGAAAACAAAACCCTCCCGAAGTGTTCTTTTCCAGCAAATGGTTAAAATCAATTAATATTAATAAGTATGACTTAATTTGTTTAGCAGATAAATGTAGTGATCCGACTGGAACTTGTCAAAATGTAATAACCATTTTAATATTATAAAATTATTAAATAAAATAAAATAAAATATGAATTGTATTTTGAAATATTGTTAAATAGTTTGATTTATTCTTTTTTCGCATAAATAGTACTTAAAACGATGAGCAAGGACATGGCGCGTAAATAGAAAGAGAATGGACAGAAAATGTCATTTTTTAAAATTGTTAATAATCACATAAATAAATATATTAAAATAAATGAAATTTAAATACACTATTCTTTTTGGATGATTCTTTAATGAATTTAGAGAGATGGAGAAATTTCTAATTGAGGATTCTGGAGTGTCTTAATTTTTTCTCTTTTTTCTTATAGGTGTAACCACCCATCTTAGTTTTCATACTTAATCAAATTTTGGATCAAATATGATTTCAAACAATTATTTAACAAAATTAATTATTAAATAAGATTGGAGTTATGCAAAATTTTAATATAATTTCAAATAAAAATTACGTTTAATTATTTATCATAAATTATTGAAAATAATGTATACACGTTGCACATTGCGCATGTAGCAACATAGTCTTGCTTAAACGTGATAAACTTATCATGCTCGTAAGTGCAGATTTTTAAAAACATAATTTTCCATCCATGGCATGCTATTACATAAAAATAAATGCATCCACAGCATCCTTTAGAACAAAATAAATAAATATATATTTTGTTCAACGGGGCCAATTGTGATCCTGTAATTCCCTGCCTATCTAATCTATTACATAGATTCGCAAAATACAGATTTTCAATCTTGAATATTCGACTCTTCAAGGTTTAATTTCGATGGGGACTACATCTTTTATGACGGTGCAAGTCTTTTAACACTTATCCAGTAAAAGGGGAAAGACTTTATTACAAATGAATCTTTTGTGATAGGGTTGATTTCCTTTACACAGAGTGATAGGGTTTGTCTCTAATACTATCCTTGTGATAAGGGGAATTAATATCTCTTATCGCAATGAGATTAGGTTAAGTTGAGATAGGGCTTAGTCTCTATATGAAATTTTGAGACAGAGACAAGGCCCTATCACAATTCTTATGATAAGGTGTAACACTCCGCGTTTTATTTCCGCTAATTATAATTATTTCAATAATAACTGGTCTGTAATAAGCGATTATATAGTCCAAGATTAACATGCTTAAATTGCTTATATTATGATTTAATATGATAGATTATGTTTAGGGGATTCTAAAAGTGGTTCCGCAATCTCAATCGGACATCCGTAGAGAGATATATTGCGGTTATAAGTTTTATTGGGAAATTACCGGCGACGATGATGTCATAACCCTAAGTAGCCGAGTATGACCCGAGATGTCTAAATATTGTGATTCATCAATTAACAAGTTATGTCGTTACGTTAGTTTGATCGGAATTTAAAATCGGATAATCGAAACATTACGTATTGGGTCGGAGATAGTAAAGCAACTCGCTCATGTCATCAGTTTCGTCCTCATCCCCACTCTCACCCCTATAAATAAATCTCCACCCCTCTTCATTCCTCACCCTCCAAAATTATAGCAAAACTTTCGAAAAATCGAAACTCGAACCTCACTTAGAAAATTTCTTGAATCTACGGAGTCGAACTCATCTCACCGAAGGAGGGAGATTGACGAGAGTGCTAGCCATCATCGCAAATAGGATAGTAGTATCTGAAGGTAAATCCCTAGCTAAACCCTTTTTCCCTGATTCTTGAAGAACATGATTAATCCTTGTTAAATCACACCATTATGCTTATTTTTGTGTGCCAACTTCATTTCTAAACGGGGAGCGCCCGTGCTGTTCGTAAAGAAGAAAGACGGCACCATGCGTATGTGTATAGACTATAGAGCGTTGGATAAGGTTACCCTGAAGAACAATTATCCACTACCAAGGATAGACGACCTTTTTGACCAATTGAAGGGTGCAAGTGTATTCTCGAAGATAGATCTGAGATCAGGGTATCACCAACTTAAGATTTGGAACGAGGATATACCCAAGACTGCGTTCAGGACAAGATACAGACACTACGAGTTTGTGGTAACGCCGTTCGGATTGACAAATGCACCTACAGTCTTCACGGACCTAATGAATAGGGTATTCCAACCTTATTTAGATTGTTTTGTCCTGGTATTCATCGATGATATACTCATCTACTCGAAAGGAGAACAGGAGCATGAGGATCACTTGAGAATAGTCCTTGAGACATTAAGGAGGGAAAGATTGTACGCCAAATTCAGGAAGTGTGAATTTTGGCTGAGAGAAGTGATGTTCCTCGGGCATATAATGTCAGCCGAAGGTATCAAGGTCAATCCCGCAAAGGTGCAAGTGGTGAGGGAGTGGAAGACTCCGACGAACCCCAACGAGATTAGGAGCTTCTTGGGACTGGCCCGCTACTATCAACGATTTATAGAGGGATTTTCAAAGATAGCTAAGCCGATGACTCAATTGTTAAGGAAAGGGTAAAGTTCGGTTGGACGAAAGATTGTGAGAGCAGTTTCCAAGAGCTGAAGAAAAGATAGACCACAACCCCAGTTTTAGCAGTCCCTGAA
>AYJT01001759.1:0-13569 GCA_001278415.1 Ocimum tenuiflorum | reverse complement strand
TCGACTCTCACACTTCAAAGTTTATTGATAAATGATTAAATCCTGTTTACCGATATGATTACCTCACTGCCCCGCAGTAGCGTCCCGGCCAGGGAGGTCGGGGCGTTACATAAGGATAGACTGTAAATCTAAGACTTTAACTTGGGGTGCAGTGGTAAGCACATTTCTCATGACTTTAAACGTCTAGAATTCGAGTTTATGTGGAGACATCCGTATGGGTTTATTTAATATTGTACTTAAGTTCAAAAAAAAAATCTAAGACTTTATAGATTTATCCAAACCTTAACTTTTGAAATAATTGGATTCGTGTAAACCCAATCCTTATAAAATTTTACCGGGCTACAAGATCCTGGCAAACACCCTGCCACCACACAACCGTCATAGCCATCCATAGGCAGGACCAAGGAGGGGGCTTATGGGTGGCTCCAGCGCCACCCCACCCCACCCCAGCAAAAACCCATTTTTGTAGTGGTTATTGTTCGGTCTCTAAAAGATAATCTTATTATCATGGAACGTGGACTGCACTCTTGAGTTGAAGAATTGGAAGAAGAAATATTAAAACCAAAATTGAATAAATTTTTGGACTTTATTAACACGTTTAATAGAGGTTCATTTTCATTTTAATTCTTTATTAATTTTTAGTAAAAAATAGATAGATGGACTTGATGATTTTCATCGTATTGTTGATATATTTTATTTAAATTAATATTAATATATAAAAAATTTGATTTGTATCACCATTTTTCTCACTTGATTGCGTGTGAAATATAATGGACCTTCCGTGACCACAGCAGCCAAGGCCAGCCGAGCTGGCTACCCGGGCTGCATAGAATTCGTTTATGCCTACTAATCTATTATATGTTGAGATTTTAGTCGTTGTTTTCATGTACACTCGTTCCTTCGCTGACAACGGAACAACAATCCAAAAAGCATTAATGAGATATTGGTCATCCTTGTTTTGTTTTATACCTATTCACCAACTATTATATTTTAAAATTTTGCCAAGATTTTTCAACATTATTGTGCTACATATCTGCTATATCATAATTTTTAGAAAATCGGTATCTTATATTTTATACTCTACTCTATCATCCAACTTTTATTTTTAATTAATAAATTTTTTTAATTTTTTATACATTGTTATGCAGAATTGTAGTATTTTAATATAAAGCATTACAAATTCAATAATTGTAAATATTTATATAAAAGATATAATATTAATGTTCACAAAAATATTAATAAATTGGTTAATATAGTAGTAGAGAATGTAATATTATATGTAATAGAGGATCCTAGGATATTTTTCTTAAATTGAGGGAGTGATACGTTTTCCTTTTACTCGAACGTGTAGAGATGACCCACCAGCACGTAATCATAAATAAATCAAACTCCAAAATTCTCAACCATATAATAATAAGAAATAAAAACCAAAAATCATAGTAGTAGAATAAAGGAGTTGTCATTCATAATCATAACCCCAAGCTCTCCTCAGCCGAGCAGCAGAGATGGCGAAACAGAGCAGCCAACTTTTATTACAAATTGGACACAAATTAAACATCGCTTAAGACGATGACATATAGTAGTTAATTAATACAACCATCTCTGCATCACACTGTTAGTTTAGGGATTTCATTTGCAGGTGCATGGATTGCAGCTGCAGTTGTCGCCGCACTTGCACCCGTTCTCAGCTTCAGACTCTCCATCTACATACCTGCACCGCCAAATTACCAATCTAACGGAATCACTAAATTGAAGTTTTGCATATGCTAATGAAAATTGGGGATCGAACTCGAATACGTACGAGTTTTTGGGGGCGACGCCGAGAATCAAGGTCTCGGTGGGGGCGGCAACCTCTGAGTAGCTCAAGTCTGGGTACATCTTGCAACTGCAGAAATCAATTTCCCCGTGAAAAGAAGTAAGAAATGAATAAAATAGAAATCTTCGTCGAAATTATACGAAGAGAAGTAGTAGGAGATCCAGACAGAAATTTGAAAACCTAATCGCGTGCGATCAGTGTGCGCAGGTGCAAATCAAGGGTAGATATATAGTAAAATTAGAAAGAAGAGGAATTGGAGAGAATTACCCGCTGCAGCCACTGCCGCAGCCACAGCTAGCTCCACAGCCGCACTTTCCTCCGCAGCAAGAAGACATTTTCGATTTAATTATAAAGAAATGAAGCGAGAAGATTTGAGAGATGTTGTGGAGGAGGAGGTAGTGTGATGAGGGAGATTTATAGCGGAGGGGATGGAGATCCACCGTACACGTGGCAAAGTGGTGGTCTGCACCACTCTCCACGTATGAATTTCCCACTGTCACTGTGTGGAAATTTGGGGAAAGGAGAATGTAAATTTTATGAGACTATCACGACCCAGAGAGTAATTATTAAAAAATGTGAGGACGACCGAATGGAGTTGACAACTCATGTTCATTGTTTATAACGCGACACACGTCACAAATTTTTTCATTATAAATTTTAATAAATAACATTATGGATAATTTTGTAATAAAAATTACATCAAAATTTATAATTTTTTTCTATAAATAAAGCTCAATATTGATATACTTTTACAAACAAACATAATCTTTCTTTTCTTCATATATTTTCTATTTCTAATACATTTTGCACTATTTGAGGTTATGGATCAAAATTTTTCAAATTATTTTTTCAACTCCCAATATTATCAGAATTCCCAATTTCCTAAATTCCTCCAAATTTCAATCAAAATTTCTAATTTTCTCCGAATTTTGATCAAATTTCTACCTCTCAAAAAATGCTTCGGTTTGCTCAACGTTTGTCCCGCAATTTGTTCGAAGAATCTCAAACGTACGAAGGTGCCAAAATTAAATTGGTGTGTCAAGGAAGAAATTATTCTAAAAGTGAAATAATGCTCAATAAAGTTCACATGCAATTGTCAGAAAGAAATTATTGTTCACATTCTGAATATATATATATATATATAGGGGGTGGATCCTATGAGAATGAGTTTAAAATGAGAAATAGGAATACATGTTTTTTATGACATATTTTGCTTAAAAATTATTATAATTTTTCAAGCACAAGTTCAAAAATAAAAAGCACAAAATATCAAAACAAAAAGATCTCAACCGTTGATTTTTCAGATCCTAAGGCTCAGATTCATTCTTATTTCTCATCTTTGCTTTTATTCTCTCTCCTCTCTCCTCTCTCTCTCTCTCTATATATATACACACATATATATCAACTACATCATAATGAACACCACACAAGAATTTAGCTCTTTTCCCTTTTTTCTTTGTTTGCCCAAAAATCATTTCTTACAAAAAAAGGTCTCTCAATGAAAACTCCTCATCAGATTCGGATTCAAGTTCTGGTTCTTTCTACATCCTCGAATTTGAGGAATGGGAAGAACGAGTTAGACAAGAAAATCGTCAAATTGATATGATTAGATAGAATTTTATTTGTAAATGATTTTAGTAGTGCAAAGTGTGTAACATAAAATTTCCTACCAACATATTCACGGAAGAGATCCCCTGCCGAGCACAACAACTCCAATTTCCATCATTGAAAAATAAACAATAAAAAATGAAGAAATAAAAGAATGTTGTTGAATGGTAAAGATTCACACAACAAATGGTGTTGTGGCTATTGCCACAATAGACAATCTTAATCCACATAACCGCATACTCACTAGGGCTTACAATATTTAATGGTTCAAAGCTTATCAGATCTCTGTCTTACGAACTTAATAAAAATACATGATTTTATATTGAATTTGTGGCGGATGGAATATTTTCACCGAAATACTTTTAACAAATTAATAAATTAGCAAATTAGGTTAATATATCATGCAACAAGTCTTCAATGACTCTATCTCTGCTGAATTTGTTGGATTTATGTGCGTTTGTACTTGTGACTTAATAAAACAAATAGAATTTGGATCAAACAAATTCTTAATAGACTGAATGAGTTGCCCATACAATTGCCACTTCTAATACTCACATATAATGTGTGACACATAATTTGTTTAGTTGAGTTGATTCACATAAAATTTAAGTGGATTATTTTTCTTCCACCGTGTAATAATTTCCTTGCAATAAAATTCCTGATCAAAAGTTCGTATTTCAATTCTCAGATGTACTGAAAGGTTTAAAATCCTGTGTATAATCCCTTCATATTATTAAATATTTTTAAAACTATGGTACCTATAAAAGCCAGCACAAAACATGCAAATCGTTCAGCTATTATTATTGGCTGATAATATGTGATTTTTGAATAATTTTAGAGGTATTAATTTGGACTTTTTCAGAATTTGGGTCATGCAAATTATTACACTTATTGCCTTGATTGATATATATATTTAGAAATATTACACCGGGGGAGATTGTTTGCAGTACTTGTGTTGTTGAGTCTAAAATAAGTTGAATCAAGTGCACATCAATGGTGGCGAGTGCAGAGTTCAAGCATTGTGGATTTCAACTGTATTCTCAACTGAATGTGATATAAAAATTTAAAAATCAATGGATATAAAAAAATATCAAAAAAATTTTGTAACGGATATTTCTTCACAATAGCGCACTAGACCACTCTCAAGCTACTACAAAAATACGATGATTGTAAACTAAGTTTAGATATTTAAAAAAATCTTTATATCCAATAAACAATTTGTAATTAAAATTAATTTCTCAAAGTATTATGCAAACAATTTTCATCATCGTCGTTTAGACACTGCTGTAGTAGGAAAGGCGAATGCTAATACTTCAAATCAATAAAGCAATGGAAATAATTATTACATTTTGACTCATTAACTTCTTTACAGGACTTGGAATATCACAATTCACACAGATCACCAAAAAAAATAAAAAACTCAAAAAGTGAGAGTTTTAAAATTAAAAAAGATATCTTCAAAAACCTCAAGGGGGTGGTCCATCCACTGAGACCAAGTTGGCATCTCTGCACAAGAGAATACATAATTGTTGAAGTAACTTTTATGATATGTGTAATATATAAAATATCGATTGTTTTATGTTTTTGTGATGTAAGAATATCCATTTAATACAAATTTGCTATATTATTTAATGAGAGAGCATACTTAGAAAGTGTCACAATATTAAAAGTGTTGGTTTTTCTTAAATTTTTAATATTTTTATTTACTTACGAAATAATATACTTCAAAATTAGAAATGACATATTTTCTTCACATTCGTGTCGGATCATGATTTGTGGTACAAAAATTAATCCATATGACAATATGAGATTCAATTTCAACGCGAGCTGAAGCAATTTTAATAAGTACTAATAAAAGAAGTTACAAACTATCAATATTGACTGATAAAATTCAGATTTCTTTTTGAATTGAAAACTCAGAAAGTTAACGAAAATAAAAGTAGGAACCTAATTTATAGTACCCTTTCTCCAAAGGGAATTTCGGACTGCTACTTTAGATGGCTCACTGATTTTGAGGTGGGGTTTAAGTTAATTTCCTCCCTTTGGTGTGGATGGAGAATCACTTTTTATATATTTATTTGGACAATAATTGAATTATCTTCTACCTTTTTATTTCTTTGCCCCCACTTTTCTGTACACATAGTACTCAGGATTTTTTATGCTCCACTTCAACTTGTATAGAACACTATTATCTCAAAAAAGAAAAAAAAGAAAAAAAGTGTTGGAACTAGGAACCTTATGTTACAAATTAGTTGCCTATCGTTGATACTGCTGTTTTATAATGGAAGATTCTCCTACACGACTAAACATAAATGATTTAAAATTATAATCAGGCAGTTTTAAGATGTTTAATTTTAAGATGACGACAGTAATATACAATTTCATATCTTTCATATTTTTTATTTTGAAATTGTTCTTGCAGATCTGCGGAGCTTTGCATGTTGATCGACGTGGGGTGTGAATAAGGAACTTAAATTTTGGTTTATGTTAATTTACTATTACAAAAATATTTTTCGATTATATTTTGTTCTTATAGCATATTTTGATTTGATGATTTATTATATAGACATAATATCATGTGAATTTTTATAATTAACATTTTTATTTGATCCAAGGGTATTATCAGTAAAGTACCTGAAGATGCCCAAAAATGATTCATGACCTAGGACTCGGAGAAATAATTCATTTCTTTTACTTTTTTACATTTCAGTAGTTTTTATTACCAGCTTTAATCGGTAACTAACGCTAGAAATTTTATTGAAAATTATTAATATAGCTGTCGGGCAAGCTCTTTTTCATAATCTTAAAGGTCAAGAGTTCGAGTTTATGTGAGGACAACGAGATAGGATTCATTAAAAAAATTATCTTACTAAAATTAGCTAATGGCATCAGCTGGAAAGTGAATGGAAAACTGATAGAAGCAGAACACTCACGTCGTCGACGTGCCAAGCAAATTGCTTCCTATCAAAAACATACACACACGTTTGAAAGTCAGCCAGCATGTAGCAAGATAGCATCAGCAAAGTGGTTTTTGTCTGAATTTCTCAAGTCATAAATAAGCAGCTCTGAATAAATAAAAAAGAATTTGATCATTTCTTACTCAACAGAAGCAGTCTCCTTCACTGGGAAAGAGTATGGACTAAAATTGGAAAACAAAGGCACTTTTCATAAATTTGTTGAATGAACTCCATGCATGAAAAGAAGCAGATAATGAACGGTCAAATACAGTAGTTCATACATGTAGCGCACCGCGATTTTGCTCAAAGGAGCTTATCAATTAGGCTTCATCGGAGATTATAAACCTTCAAGTATCGAAGATGCTGCACAAGGAGAGTGGTCGATAGCATCTACAACTGGCCCTGGCTCATCCATTTCACCAGCCGAAAAATTGCTGTGGGAGAAGACGAGATAATCATCGATGTAGTAATTTCAGTGCATTAACCAAACGTGAGGTCCCTGTTATAGCAAGTAGGATTGCAGGGAAAAGGACAATCAATTTGCATTGCTGCTTCTCTTTTGAAGTACCAATCACCTACTGTTTCTGCAACTGTCTGTTTAACAAAGCGTACCAACACAATTAACGGATTTAGTTGCAATTCAAACACAAAGACGTGTAAATAACTAATACAAGAAAACTAACTTTGTTGTTGATTCTCGGAGAAGAGGGCGAATGCCATGTCTCAGTTGCCCATGTCTGGCAATGGACAAAACAAGAATTTATAAACATTCCCCAGTTCGGATTTTTCTGAAACTTACTGAGTGTCTTCAGCAATGAATTCCGGTAACCTGAAATCATGAAAACTTTCTGGCTTAAGAAGTGTTTTTCTTTTGTGCTAATATGTAGAACTGAGGTTATTCTAAATAGACACAGTGACATCTAAATTTCAAACCATTGCAGTTAGGTAAAGGGACTGGAGAGAGATTTATATCTACCCATTTTTTTTAACAAATAGGTAATTTGAGTAATTGAATCTGTGAATTTTGGCATGTTATAAATCTAATATAAGTACCATGGAGCACTTCTAGCTGGTTGGAATCACAGTTCAAAATATTTAGCCTGCACCTGAGCCAACTGCCATGGACATCTGACGATTGAGGCACCAAAATATTTTCTATCTGAAAGAAAATATTGGAAACATGTATATATAAAATGTTCAAAACTTTTGATAAGTTGACATTATACAACAAAGTACCTGCCAAAAATCATATGCTGGTTGAACAAGGAAGAGAGGGGTCTTTATATTTCCTATAAATTCTTCGGGAAAGAAACACTGCCACCAGAAATGTTAGGCAACAGAATCTGAGTGATGAATTTGCCTTATTTTATTGAAATAAGACGAATTTGAAGAAACAATAATCAACCGAAAATTTAGAGTAGAATATGCACCTTCGAAGGGTCGTGAGATCTGGCAACACAATCATGATTCAAACTTTTTGTGATACCCTGCAATAAGGTCAGATATGCAAATTTTATTTAGCTATATATCAAATTATTTTGTTCATCACATAAACGACTTCTAAAAGAGAATGATGAGTTTCTGGTGATGTCTGTCTACAAGATAGGATTAACTACAGTAACAAATTAAGGTGTTCGATGCCTGCTGAATGCCCACGACAATGGAACATCTCAGTCAGCCATATTATTTATGAGAATCATGGACCTTTCAAAGAGATGGTACATGTACTAAGCCTTGAGGTCAAATTATATCTATCAGACAGTTGAAAATGAGAAATTTTATGGAGGGAAAGCGTAACATCTAATATCATTCATAAAGCTAAGCACGAGAGGTTTCAGGAAAAATAGAATTTAGCTTCTACACAGTAATGGGTACTGTTAGTGAAAAAAGGGGGCCGCAATGCAACAAACTGTCACAAATATATCCGAAAACAATCTGTTAATTAAAAAATCATACATAATAATTATAACTGGTATACACAATCAATAGGTTTTGAAATTTAGGATAACCTGGAGATGAACAACATCATGATAAAAGGAGGCTATGGTGTTATTTCCAGCAATATCTTTCCTGTATAAGAACAAATTACACCTCAATTGTAAAAAAGACCAAGCTACCACAAAAAAACAAAAAAGAATGAATTTGAATACATAATATTTTTTAATTAAAAAAATTATTTTCAAATTTGAGTACATAATATTTTCCCATAGCTTATATGCCTAAAAATTAGGCATCACCTACTAGGTCTACCACATTAAAGGACTACCTAATGTGACAGCATAAGGTTGCCATTCAGATGTGGGCCTAAAGGTGGGTTGCCACAGGGATATTGGATTTGGTGTGGGTTGCGAGCTGGAGTGTGCTGGCGGTACACGCTTAGGTTTGAATGGGGAATGGGTTGTTATGATGTCCCACGGTCGATCCAAATGAAAGTGTGGATGGACATATAAGTGGGGATCATACTTCACCCGTGACCATGTTTTTCGATTGAGCTAGGACTCCCTACCTTGTATGTCATCTGATCAGAACAAATTGTTAGGCATATAAGCTAGGGAGCCTCAACTTAACCCAAAACCACAGTCAAGGGGTCAAGGATTGTCCCGCACTTAATAGTCCATCCACATGTCATATAGATCCAACCTGGGCAATCAAAACAAAATCTATATTACTTATGCCCACATAACAGTGAGTAAAAACATGGAAAAAAAATGTTCTTCAAATATATATCCGGAGAAATTGGGCATGAAAGTCAAAGACAGAGTAACAGATGTATAAAAGTTATCGAACTGGAAGATAAGTTAAACAGGGATGTGCAGTAAGCGCGTACTCATTAAGGAAAAAACCTGCATCTGCAAGACATTTCACATCTGCATGTTTCGGAAGAAGATCCCGAAATTCATCACAGTGTATAAGAGTGGCCAAACCACCAGCAGAGCAGCCTGTGAGAAAGGCCTATAAAGTTGGCATAAGCAATTGTAAGAACCTAGTTTGCAATCAAGATTGGTTGCAGGTAATGAAATACAATTCATCAATAGATCAAGTGATCGACCTTCCATAACATTTTGAACGATATCATCCAGGGTTAGAGAAGAACTCGTTACTAAGCTAATGATATCAAGTGAGAGTATAAGCAAAACAAATTCCAAACCGAAATATTTGAGATAGCAAAAACTAGATCTCTCAAACAATATTTGCCTGATCATAAAACATATCCAGTCTAAGCACAAAAAATTAAAACACGAGATAGCTAGTAGCTACAAGATGAAAGAGATATGGAGAGAAAAATAACTTATCTACCTCTCTAGATTTCGACATTCCAATTGACAATAGCTCATCCATAAGCGTGTCCCAAATAAGCTGACCTCTGAAGAAAAGTTTTCCTCCATTCTGGTGCAGAATGAATGGAGATGCAATTAGAATCTACATCCTATGACTTGATGCTTTCCACAGCTACGGTAAATAGTTGAAAGAGAAATCCAAATAATCATGTCTGCTATGACTTACTTTGAACTCATTATCAGCACGACTGGAAAACGACGATCCATCACAATATCTTATTTTCACCTTGTTCCAGTTGAAAAAATCTGAAGATGACCAAAGCATCATAAAATGTTAGAGGTAGATAGAAATAAATCCATGGCAATCATCTACAACAATTAAACAAATTTACAACCACTGAAGACAATTACATGGAACACGATTGTGGTAAAAGAGCAATGTGCAATGAAAAGACACAGATAAAATTCAGCTTCAGAGTACCCATTATATATCCAAAAAAGGAACAAAACTTTGTGGTGATATATTGTTGGATAGGTGCAGTTAAGGCATATACCAGGATTCTGATGTCGATCATGGCTCAAGATCCCCAAAAACTGATCTTGTTTCTCCATGTAAGTTGATGAACCTAGTCTTGTTCTCCTCCGAGCTGAACAAGATGATATATTGCTGCACCATCCTCCACCCTGTATAGCCATCCAAAGTTCGTATACGTAATTGATATCCACAGCTGCAGATATAAAATCATTTTCCTCCAAGATGATCACCAACTAAAAGAGTTATTTTTTGATAGATTTCATTGTCGACGCCGGGTCATGTGGACTACACTAAGAGTAGGATTTATCTTACATTTGAACATATAGCTCAATCAACAAGATACTCTTCTTTAATGGCGCATTAACACTAAGTGACTTAAGAGACATATAGTTTTAAGTCTGTAGCTGAACTTTTCTTACTATTTCAAAGTGACCAAAAAAAGAAAAAGCGCTGTGTATAATCATTAAAAGGAATGTGTGCCGTCGTTTATATAGAGAAAGTTTACGAATACATTCATACAACGAACAGTATATAGATGATGAACCTCAACGTGAATGAGCCAACTGTTAGAGCCAGATCCAAAGCCTCTCCTTAGATGATACCCAGGCAAACTCCCATCTAAACAAACTGAAATTGTTCCGAGCTGAATCAAACGCACTTACATCAATTAATGTGCGCGTGTGTGCGCGTGTGAAACATAAATCTCGATTCGCATTGCAAAATGATAAATAGAAACGATATTATTACACGCGGATTTTTGCTGCGCTTTGGATAGAAGCGTCAAAGGCACCCACTCTGAAGCTGCTTCTGAATAAATCCCATCAGCATCCCCAATTGGGCGCGATGTTTTCGGAAACGGAGAGAGGATGGTGAAGGAAAAGACGATTACGGCAGTAGTCGCGGCAGCGATGGTCCACTCCCGCTTTGACAATTTGCGGCGCCACCACGTTACAAGAACGTCGGCGGCGAAGCACGGAAGCCGGTAGTGATTAGCTGGCATTCCGGTGGCTGGAGAAGGTTGTACCTTGGGGTACCACCAGGAAGATCGACGACTTCATTTTCTGACCAGTTGACTGTTATGTATCAAGGGGGGATGGAAATATTTTTTAGTTTTATTTGATTTGATTTTATGGGATTTAAGTGAGGAATATGTTTTCCGTGATGTTTAAAATATTAATAACGTAAAAGAATAATACCAATTAAAAAGAAAAAAAGAAATAAGTCGTAATACAAGTTCTTAAAGCTTTTCGAATGGCAACTTTTACCAACCGTTTAGTGCTTTGTCTAATGAATGTTCATTCTAAATGATGAGAGTTTTTCGTGTAAAATTATAAAAATATTAATCAAAATTTGTTTGTATTTTAATACATTTTGTTTGTAAATTATGCTCCATACATGTAATATTTACATGAAATTATTCTAATTCTGTGATAAAATTATTCTAATTTTATCAAACCATTTAATAAAATTGTTAAGTATGTCGAATTTGAGTTAAATAATATTCAATTTAGGAGTTTGGGAACAATATCAATAGATAAATTTGTTTGAAAAATAAAAATAATAATTTTTTAAAAAACTTATATTTTTATTCTTTGATCAACAATATTATATCATTAATTTTGTTACTTAAAACAATAAACATCCACGTCATCACTACAATCTACACATTTGTAACTACATGCAATACGTACTCAATAAACACATTATTAAAATATACAAATATAGACGAAGACAAGAATGCGAGTTTCATTCCTTAAACATAACTCTATATGTTTATCAGTGTGAAACGGGAATGAAACATCATTCCATAATCATGGTGTAAAGTTTAATAACGATCTTTATCATTGTCCAATTTTACAAATGAAATAGTACACAACTTTATCATAAATAAATTGTATAAAAATGCAAAATAAAAAATTCGTAACAATCAAAATAAGGAAAACATCTTAATTGTATAAAAATTTGTCAAAGTTCCATAATCCTAGAATCCAAGGGATATTTCCTGCACACAATAAACAAGTAAATAAAGAAAATATTTAAAAACTCCAAAAACCCAACAGCCAACAATATAAATTAAAGATCATTATTTGGCCTTCAAGTCGCTCGTTAGAGCTCAAACTTCGAAGTCCAAACTATGAATCTAGTTACAAATATTATCCGAACTAAAAATTATTGTAAAAAATATAAGAATTTTTATGAATTATACAAATTCGAAATATGAGCTTTTTCCAAACACCGAATAACCGAACAGTTTTCCACGTCATAAAAATAATGCGCACACATCATCACATGGACATCAAACTTAAAAAGTAAAAGAAAAATACAAAAAAAATAAAATAGCAACCGAAACTTCTGAAAGAATTTCTTCTCCCAACTTCAAAACCCTCGCTCACCATCGCCCAAAAATCATTATTTATGCTACAAATTATACTATAATACAAGTTCACAAGCTAATTATATATTTATCGATCGATTTAATTAACCATAGCATACACAACCTGACATATATTAAGATATTATAAAATGTCAACTGAACAAGAA
This sequence comes from Ocimum tenuiflorum, assembly GCA_001278415.1. NCBI lineage: Eukaryota > Viridiplantae > Streptophyta > Magnoliopsida > Lamiales > Lamiaceae > Ocimum > Ocimum tenuiflorum. The sequence continues at coordinate 834 of AYJT01001759.1, read as the reverse complement.
AGATTATTGACTTATAAATGCTATTTATCCCGTATATCATGATTATAAGGTTTTTTTATAAAAATAAAATAAATATGTGAAAGAGAGAAGTTCGATTTTCAATCGAATTTATATTGGCCCAGATATTCAAAGCTTTTCCCTCTCCCCCTTTCTCTCATGCTCGAAACGCACCGCTTCTGTTGAGAATGTCAAGTAATAGCAGCAATCTACCAAATTCCCCAAAGGAAGAACAAGGAAAAGCCGACGAAATTCCAACTCCAGATCACGAAATTCAATCAGAATTTCACCTAAACATCGGAGGTACCGATCGCGGAGAGGAAGAAGATGGTACCAAAATCAACGACGAAGAACAGAGTTCTGAGGCAAAAATGTCTTCGAGTGAATCGGAGCTGTCGTTACCTGAAGAAGATGGATTCAAAACTCCGACGTCGATAGATCACAAAATTCCGGCAATAACGCAATGCCCGCCGCCACCGTTGAAAATCAGGCCTCAATTCTCGACGCCGAAACTGCGCGCGTTTTCGAAAGCCAGGCGGAAACTCCGATACGACACGGCGGAGGAAGATGAAACGGTTTTATCGCCGGAGATTGGATTCAATGTAGAGGAGAAGAGAGCGAAGAAAGCTCGAACAGCAGATGAGTAACAGAAAAACTTAGAGATTTATAAAGGGGAATAACTTTGAAATATTGTATGTTTTTTTCGCAGATTGAAATATTGTTTATATCATGAAAAAGTGTTTTGATTCATGCGCTACTCGTGAACAACGGATCGTTTTTGTTCATGTATAATTCTGTTATTCTTTTTCAATCTCTTATAAATAATTTATTGATTTA
>AYJT01001750.1:0-10137 GCA_001278415.1 Ocimum tenuiflorum | reverse complement strand
TATTAATGATCTAATTCATGCTCATACAATTATTGTACCATATCTCTATGCATCCACATTGGTGATTTGAACTAAAATGACTCACCCCCTTTCAAAATATTGGACTTTTTGACCATCAATACTAATTCTCTCTCTCTCTCTCTCTCTCTCTCTCTCACATATACTTTTCATCCCCACCTTGTTTGATATTACAATCCATTAATATTACTACTTTTCTCTGCAAAGGTTCCCCTTTCTGTTGCATAAATCAAAACCCTAGATCCTTTCTCACCTACTTATCTCACACGCAACATATATACTTTTCAAAAGCTTCCTATTAGATGCTCTTTCAGCTAAGAATGTTGCGCTGACATGTATGTACATACATATATATATATATACATATACATAGCATGGTTTGAATGGAAGAATATAAGTTGTGAGATCTCGAAGAAGGTTCCATGGACTCCTTCTTTCACCTAGGTGAAGGCGAACGCGCTGCCTTTCTCCGGCAAATGATGCAGTCTTTTAGATCTACTTACATTTGCCTCTGGTCTTATTCACCCTTCCCTTCCAAGTAAGAGATGAATATATATTCATTATGATCTGTGTGTGCGTGTGAATGCATTTATATATTGACATATACTCAATTTTTGTGCACAGCTGCTTGCTATTTTTGGATGGATTTTACCTTGATGAGAAAATCCAGCAACCTAGTTCGTCATCTGGGAGTCTTGCTGCTACCCTTTTCGATGCGTATTGTGGATCAGGACACTACATCGATGATGGGTATGTCTAAGTGTAAATGAATTATATCAACAGTAAATTGCGAATCAAGTTTCTTAGGATTTTTATTTTGTTGGATTTTCAGGCGTGTACCGGGTTTTGCTTTCAGGAACAATTTGCCTTACTTTGAGATGCAGGCTGAATACCTTCACACCATCGTATCATCTCAACTGCAGCTCCAATTCTACCAGGTATAATTATATTTTGCTTTACAGAAGTACACACATATATATGGAGTTTTTTTCAAGACTAGTGCATATAATAGTATGTTTTATTTGTGTTTCTATTTTATCAAACTGCAGGAAGCTGGGATTAAGGTTAGGCCTCTATTTGAATTCAAATTCTTCATGACTAAAAAAATCGCAGTTTGATTATTCCTATTGTTAATCTTTTATAATTCTTGGGGTTTCATTTACAGACTACCGTGTTTATGGGTTGCGCCATGGGAGAGATTGAGTTGGGATTCTCTACTCAGCCTCTGGTAAGAAAAGAATTTCACACTTCTCTCTCCCTCTCTCTCTCCCTCTCCCTCTCTAAGCCCATATCAAAATTAAGTTAAATGGATGTTTTTAGGTAAATCTACAAATGGAGATTCAAAGCATGTTCCCTTCTGATTTCTGTAGAGAAATCCCTCATCCCACCAACAACGAAAGCATCAAGTATTTCGATACTCCAGACTCTTCATTCACTACGTACGTCTCAACAGAATCACTTGTTTTGGAAGATTCAGCCTCGCCATTAATCAGCACAATCCCTCGTCACCAATCAAGCCTAATTCCAAACCAACAGTTCCCACCAATGAAGGCTGAAGAAGATGAAGCCATCACAAGTGCAATTCTTGCTGTCCTATCTTCTTCTTCCAACCAAACCCCACAAAATCCGCCTCCAACCTTTTCAAGTTATCGAGCAGCTTTAGCCCCCGTTTCACCGCCATCTCACAAGCCCAGCTTGCTCAAGAAAGCGGTTTCCTTCTTCAAGAATTTGGACATGGATACAAGGCGCGAGCTGCAGATTCAAGGAAACCAGGCTACAGTCAATCAGATGCACCACATGATTGCTGAGAGAAGGCGACGAGAGAAGCTGAACGAGAGCTTCCAAATTCTCAAAACGTTGCTCCCTCAAGTTACAAAGGTCGGAATCGGATATTTTAGTTTGACCTAATTCATCAAAATTATTTATTATCGAACCCTAACTATCACGTGTCTGTGCGTGTATGTGTATCAATTTTGAATCATTTTCTGCTTTTTCAATTAGTTCAGAAAGATAAGGCGTCGGTTCTTAGCAGCACGACTGAGTACCTGAGCTCACTGAAATCTCAACTAGGAGAGCTGACGAGAAGAAATGCTGCATTGGAAAAGCAGCTTTCGACAGCTAAAGGAGAGAGTGGTGAAGATTTATTTCAAGGGGGCGATGTTGTGGAGATTGATGGTGCTTCTCCATCAACATCTGAAGCAAGATTCTTCAACTTGAGAATGAGCTCCAGATCGGAAGAACGCCGCTTGACCGATTTCGTCGCTCGAGTTTTGGAATTCTTGAAGAAGAATGGAAACGTGAGCTTGTTGTCCGTAAAATCCAGCACCAGAATAGTGGATTCAACTCCAGTTCATACCCTAGTCATGATATTAAAGGCCGAGGTATGTATTAGCGGCCAATATTATAACATAATAACTTGGATTCAATTGCATTTTTGGTGTTTTAGAGATAGTGCCATTTTAATTTAGACCTAATAGATTCACTTTTAGTTCCATAGTTCAATTTCAATCCCAAGATTAACTATTTGTTGCACTTTTAGTCCCAAAAAAATGCATGCACTTTTAGTCGATTCTATTTCATATGAGGTTTCTTTTATAGTGAATGAGTTACACAAGTGAAACAACTCAAATACAAGTGTGTTTTTAAACCAAATGTGGACTAAAAATAATATTTGGACCCAAAATCAAATGAGATTGTATCATGAGACCAAAAATGCAATATACTGCATAGCGAATTGCATTTAAGATCTCATAGGCCACTTTCTCATTTTATTTTGGTTCAATAAATTTACTTTTAGTCTCAATTCCAAAAGGTTGCAATTTTGGTCCCAAAATTAATTGATCACTAGCATGGCTAACGTCATTTATTCGTTTTGTCTTACTGTTGCAAATGATTTATAAAATTGGAATTAAAAATATCAAAAATAGTTCCTAGACTAAAAGTGCAAAAATATTTTGAATGAAAATTTATTGGTGGGACCAAAAATGCAAATGCGGGACCGAACCCAAATATTTTTGATCAAAATGAAACAGGGTGTATCCTATGGGACAATAAGTGCAATTTACTCCCAGAAACATACTCCAAACCTTTGAGAGATCCAAATCCACCATCTTTGCATTTCAACGAAAATTCTTTGAATGTATTAATAGAGTTAGTATATGCTTCCAATTCATAAATTGTTCATTAGTAACCAGCATTGTGAGTGTTCTTTTATAGCATATGAAAAAGGCATTATCCAACCACAGGAAATCAAACTAGACTTTTAGCTATGTGTGTGGTGTGTGTGTGTTAGCAGCAAAGGTCGAGGAAGATTGAAATTTCAGACAAAAACGTGCTAACATTAAATAGGTGGTAGGAAAATGATAACCACGAATTTTTCTTTGTTCATTATGTGTCCTCACCAACAATATTGATATGCGTAAATCACTGGATCTAATCAAGGAAGTTTCGTAGAACTTGGTACTATTTCATTCTTTGCCCTAGCCGTCGTAGAATAATATTAGTCCATATATAAATCCAAGGAAATTGCTAAGAACTTGTGGTATTTGACCTTAGCATGACAATAACATTTCTTTTTGAGTAATGTAATGATTTTTTTAAACATATGGAAGAATGATTAAAAAAAATGTTTGGTTTTGATTTGGGGTGTGTAGGGAATTGAATTTGATGAGACTGGTTTCCAAGAAGCAGTGAGAAGAGTCGTTGATGACCTACCCCATTGACACTTCTTCCGCCCATCCTCATGATGTCCTACACTTTTTTCCTTTTCTTTCTTTCTTTTTTTTTTGTGAAGAAGATTAGTTACATAATGTAGGGTTGAGTTTCAGCAATTTTGACAGATTTCAAATTACTGATTATCAGTGATGTATGTCCATGAATTAGTAACATCGAGTTCGAACTTGAGAAAGTGCCATGAAAGTTCCACCACGTTTGGACAGTAAATATTATAATCATTTTTTTTCCTTTTATTATAACTTATGCATGAGTTAATATAATACGGAATGTTTTATTACTCTTATATAATTATTCAAAAAAATTGGTACGTGATGGACATGCATGTTGTCGCACGATACACGACATTATAACATATATAGTGTCAGTCGTGCATTAGTACAAACATACGCTGATGCAAGATTATTTATGAATTTTGAGTCACTTTTGCTAATTTTAGCGTGTAAAATAGAATGTCATGCGAAGGAGCGATTTCAACTCATATAATATCAATATAAACCAATAAAAGATATTTAAAAATAACTAAATCATATATAAAGTAAGGTATAAAAAAAACTTTTGGATAAATATATCTTGCAAATTATGAATTAAGAAATTTCGAAAATCGTCCAAAATAATCCAGTTTTTTATTTCAACTTGGGTAAGGTTTTCGGTTTGGATATATTTGATGTTTTGATATTGTAAAATTTAAATATAGAAGAAAAACAAAAAAAAATATTGCTCGAAATTCCAAAGAAGTGAAACACAAATAATGAAGAATATGGAAGAAGAGAGTTAAAAATTCTAAACAATGAATGTTGAAATAATAATTATATATTTATTAAATAAAAAATTCGCTTAATATTAATTATATTGTTATCAATTTTGAGCAAAACTCAAACTGGACTGGAAAACCAATTGAACCGAAGCATTCAATTTATAGATGCATTCAGTATGTGCTTAGTTCTAAAAATAAAAACTGGATGAATTTTGGTCAGCTATCAATTTAATTATAAAAATCACATAACCAACTACTGACCCAACGGATAATTTATTAATTAACTAAATGAATATCGTTAATTAGTAACAACAAACATTGCTATTTAGAATCTTAATATATATAATTTGTTAATCTTTAGACAAATCTGTTATTTTTTCTTCCTCGCGTAGCTCGTTGTTAATTTTTACCAGCATTGTCCTTCCAATCATGGTGAACATTATTCTTTTTTATTTTCGAGCATCTGGTCTTTCGAATGCATATTTGACTGAGCTGTGAATTCTTACTTGAATCGAGATATTTCAATATAGTTGAATTTATCATGATTTTATGAAATTTGTCCAATTGAAAGTTAGGTTGATTTAAAAATAAGAAAGCTGATCGACTAACAATTTTTTCGGTATGTTTTTGGTTTGGTTTGTAGCTTTACATATTGGTCGGTCTATCGATTTTAGGACCACAATTGGATTTTAACTTTTTGTTTCGATGTTTGAATCCACCGGCCATTTCCTCACCTTAATTGTGATTACTCTTCTATTGCACAATGTCGAAAGAGGGGTTTCTTTTCTCTCCATTATTTGGAGGATCTCCCATTAATTAAGGCAAAAATTTGTCTAGATTATCATCCAAACATGGACTTTATATACGACTATTATTTAATTCTTAATACTAGGATGTATCATTAGTAATTTTGAAAATTATAATTTCTGACACCGAAAAATATAGCATCTTTTTTTTCATAAAGGGGGATTTCAATGTTATACATATTTCTATGGATCTTAAAATATACTTTTTTTTTTAAAGTATAATTTATATTTTTTCTGTACTAACCCTAACTTATGACCTCTGGAACTCGTTTCATATCAAATAAAGTTAATTTTTTTCGACCTTGCGTCATATATGATCGTATATTATTATAATTGGTCAAGATTAAGGAGGTGTAACACACAAATTAGGGTATTGAAAACTCTAATTTCCGAATTTAATTTCTAACGTTCAAAACCCAACTTTCTTGCCGTTCAACAATTGTGAAAATTTATGAACTAGACTATATTTCAAATGGAACGGTTTTGAGAATCCTAATCATTAATGACAAAAACATATCTTAGACTGCCCAAATAATTTATGCGGATCTAAATAACACACTTTCATGATCCAAACTCATTTGAATAAAATATGGTCAAGTCAAATGAATAGGTTGACTTGTATAAATCATTTAGTACTCTAACAGGAGACCTCACCATCCTTAATACATTCATAAACTCTGTTTTGCTTTTATTTCAAAACCCTCGATATAGTGTGTCGGATCTTTAAAATCAGATCGGAAGAATTGGGGAAAGGTCTTCCTCACAACAAGTTTTTGGATATGTTTATTACTTTTTATTTATATTTTGAATGTTCTCTTATGTTCTTCTATCTATATAAAATAATTTTTACATTATATATAAGTGAATGAATAATGAGAAAATTAAAATGCTTGCTTTCCAACTCGAACAACATGAATGAAATTGCGACGAAATCTACAACTACTCCTGTAAATAAAATGAATTAAATGTTGTGCATCCGATTGGCGCAATGCTAATTAATTTTAGAACAAAATGGCTCCAGTCGGAAACACTGAGTGGTAGGTAAAAACTTCCCTCGACTGAAAGACTCAAAATCTAAATTTTAATTTTTCTCTAATGATTTTCAAGTTTGATTATCCTAGGTTAAGTTAAATTTGTATACTTTGATTGTTCAAAAAAGTTAAAAGAAACATCATAGAAGCTGAAATATTTGCGTTTGACTAGTTGTAACGCCATGATATACGATGCAGAAATCCAATTGTCGGCTAGCACTAGTTTTCTTTTTTATTTTTTATTTTTTTTGTGCTTTAGTCTGAGAGAGATGTAATTAGAGTTTATTTATATATTAAAATGTTTCATGATATCAAAGGCACCACATTAAAAATAATATTTTGACTATGACACTATAAAATAACAAGACTAACGAGTAATAACTATATGTCCAAAGTATACTACTACAATCTAGAACGCCAATCGAAGATTGCAAATATTAATTAATAATTTTCCCAAATCTCCGATAACGAGAGTTATTTTTTATTATTGTTTGTTTTGAAGTCATACCAAACAATAATATTAAGAACACAAACATAAAATAATAATTCAATTTCTCTAAATCTAAATAACGAGAAGAATACAATGGTATATATATTAATATTGTGAACATGACCGACCGCCACCCTGTTCGTACAAAAATAACTAAGTAAACTTAATTGAACCAACACGTTACACGTTTCACGTATATATGTTTGTCCTAGACAAATGTGAACTCCATTATTTTAAGTTTTGTAATAACGATGCATATTATCTAACAACTTATTATTCTTCTGAAAAATTCTATCCCACATGATTGGGCAGTGTTTACCCTCTCACCCGTTGTAAAATTTCTCTATTCTTCTTTAGCCCAGTCCACACACTTGGAGTGTGAGGATTCGGTGGAAGGGATTCATTACTAACATATTTGTGCAACTTATACAAAATACATAAACAAAAAATTAAGGTAAAATATTCAATTATGATAGAATAAATTCGTATATGGCAGAACAAAGAAAAAAGTAGCTCGGTTGTCTTGGTTGAAGAACAACTTCTTTTCATCACAACACTATTATATCTACCACGCGAATTAATTCACTTTTTCTAGCTATAAGTATGATCAGTATAAAAATGTTAATGTGAATTTGTTGGTATGGCTAAAGGCAACATGTAACTTTTCAATTGTACAAGTGATCCATGAATAGATTAAAACCTTCATGAGTGCTCTCACTACTTCGTAGTAATTTCCACAATCTCATATTGTTGGTCCTTCTCCATATCCTCCATACTAAGGTAAGCCTATATACATCATAAGTGGCTCCTTGAAAATATGACATAAAAGATATTTTTTTTTATTTATTTTACACATTGGTCAACCTCGTCAATAATTTTATTTAAAATGATAATACAATAATTGTCTATCCAAGATAACTAATTAAATGGGATATGTCAGGTCGGTCTTTTTATTAAAATTTTGACCCAGCACAGCCGAATAACACTACTGGGTGTGTTTAGGTCAAGCCAGATATCATTCAAAGTGGGGTGGATTTATTATTTTATTTTTTCACACTATTTCTCGAATAAAGATATTTCCAATGGCATTGAGCAATTCTTACTAAGAAAATGATATTGAGCAATTCTATTGAAACGGATAGGATTTAATTTTCTAGTCTTCAAGTTATTAATTGTGTAGGTAAAGTAATGAAAAATTATAATAACTAAGTAATAAGGAGTAGGAGATATGAGGTGGGCAAAGTGAAGCAATCTTTTTCATGTATATTCTTAATCCGAGTGGGGCCCTGCTTACGTGGATCGGTCCTCCGCAATTGATAACTCTAGATTTCGTACATAACATAGGGTCTCCCAGGCCAAGTTTTGTTATTAAGACTTTCAACACTTGTAAGAACATTACAGTTCTATCTTTGTTAAAACGTGTTGTAAAATGGTTTCCTGATGTATAAAATAGGCAGTCATGCATTATTGATTCAAATATATCCATGGTTTCCACGAAGCTACCAAGGCAAGGCAAGGCTAAGGCTAAGGCTTAGGCTTAGGCTTAGGCTTAGGCTTAGGCTTGTTCCATTAAAGTTTTCAATGGATGATAAGTTATTGCAAAGTGATCCGGCGGCTGCACTTGTACAAGTTGACCAATCACATTAACGGACGCCAGAATTCCTGGAAGCACCACCCCCATCATTTTCAGACATCATAAAAATGCAGCACATTAGAATTATTGTCTTTTTGACCCTTCTTTACTTGAACTTTGTGTGACAAAAACACTCAATTTTTGTAAATCCTAGAAAGAAAAGCACTCCCAGCAGCATAAGAGTGAACAGGTACTTCAAGCTTATGGCTAAACTAGTCAAAAATTAAGCACGATCAAGATTGAGCCGCTGGTTATTCATCCAAATATAACAAATACAGGATCACCTAACGAGTATTACAATATTTGAATAAAAAGGTACGACTCTCTTAATCCAATTTACAATTATAATATTATTTTAAAATTGTTTCAAATAAAAACCGCAACTTTTTTCAATGAAAAGACTCCCAAGAAATTAACTCATTGGACATGTAAAGCAATTAAATACAAAATTTTAAATTGTACTGGATGTAATCAATTTAAAAGTAGTTGTATAGATGCGTGGAGCTGAAAAACAACACGTAAAGACTGGCGTTAGATTACTAAGTAAAAGAAAGCAAAATGAACGAACCTATTGGCCCTTTAGGGGTAACTAGGGAACTCCCTCTACATATAATTCATCAACTATTGAGCTCGTCACATCTATTACAGTTGAAAATTGCGTTTCTTATCAATCATATTTGGGTATTTGGGAATATTTTAATTGAAACAAATCGAAAATATTATACCTTATTTGCAACAATTTGCAAACAGTGTTAATGTTGCAAATTTAATAGAAGGAAAAATTATGAATTTTACCTTAATGCATCGGTCAACTCTGAAATTTACCTTAATTCTTTTCTGTTATTGATATTTACCCTATTGTTTAGTTATATCAATTAAAATTACCCTCCACCATTCGCAGCGTTAAAAATGTGTTAAGTCAGCCGTGAAATGTTAGTGGCGCATATGTGGCATTGAAAAAACTATTAATTTTATCCCAATCTATATCAACTTACCCTAAAATTTAACCTATTTTTTATGGAATTTTACCTCAATATTTAGTTATGTTAGTTAAAAATACTCTCCTTCACTAACAAGGTTAAAAACATGTCCAATCGACCATTAAATCTTATGTTTGGGTAAGCTACAAAAATATCCAAACTATTTATTCCAACCAAGTTTAGTTTAGCCACAATAATATTCCAGAAATTATTTTTGGCCCATTTCTTATTTTGACCCAAGTGAATATAATTAAATTTTGGCCTTCTAGCTGAGCCCAAAAGATTCTTCTTCAATCTCCTCTCCATCACTCTTTCTGCACCAGAACAACGAGAATGGCAGATTTCATTCCAAAATTTATCCTCCATAAATTCTGTCAATCACTGAGATTTGGTCATAATAATCCCGTTTTTTGGTCCATGTCTCCAACTATTTTGTAAGTTTCCAAAGTGAGCTCCTCATCCCACACTCTATACTTCCCAAATCTTCATTCAAGAACACCTAAACAAGAAATTAGTTTTTCTCCTCAAAATTCTTTTGCTTCTCTCTGGGTATCTCATTAGGGAAGGGATTGAGGGAGGAAGCCAACGGTGGCGCTAGAAGTTTCCCGAGAAGGAAAAACAAGTTCCATCGATGCGAGGTGGACTGATATGGGGGCGAACCACCGGCGGCGGAAGGCTATGACGGTGATG
>AYJT01001747.1:0-15344 GCA_001278415.1 Ocimum tenuiflorum | reverse complement strand
TCGCCGTATTTGCTCGGATCATCCCGGGGTATATCTTCTTCTGAGGTCACCCTTGAGGTGGTTATCCTTGAGACAGTACAGACCTTAAAGGTTCGTCCACCATGGTGTAAGTCGGTGGCTGTCGGTTGAGCTTCCTTGCGTACCGTGGGGCCTCGACTCTTTTCCTCGCATGGTCAAAGCACCGAGGGGCTTCGAACTCTGGTCTATGCGCTTGGTGCGTGTCTCTCTTGTATGTGGCCGGGGGCACCAACTGTTTACCTTTTGACTTATCTCCTGTTGGGCGGTGGGAGAGTTCATTCTCCAGTTGAATGAAGGCGTCCGCCTTCGAGAGCACCTCATCTATCGAATTGCTCGGGTGCATCATAAGCTCCTTAAACAGTTTGCAGTCACGCCTTAAACCCTTGCAAAAGGTGGTGACAGCTGCCTCCTCCAAACAGTTGGGTATTGCTACCCTGTTCTTGTTGAATCGAGCGACATAATCCCTTAGTGGCTCCCCTTCTAGATCGAACACAGATCATCGGACCTTCTTTTTTTCTTCTAGCTACATGAGAATGATATGATAGATCTTTCCTTCTGGTTGGCAAACCATTGCTGAGCAGGTCCATATTGAGGGTCAAAATCTACATCAAGAGATCAACGGTCGAGATCCAAGAACAGCCTTGAAGTCAGGCTTCGTGTTCAAGTTCAAGCACTGATAACTGGTCATTTTGCATGTGTTGAGTGTTGTTTTGAGTCTGTTCTTATGTATTTTTGATCGATTATCATGTTGTTATGTTTGTATGGTGTTTTCCCTCGTGTTTTCTTTGTTTTATAGGTTTTCAGGTGCAAATAGAGTTGTTTTGGTCAGAAAGGTGTAATTCGGGGTCGCCGGAACCAAACTGTTGCCCGTCGGTATGTAACTGTCGACCAGATGCCAGACAGGGAGTTCTCGGGTCGTCGATTGTTACTCATCAGTCATTGATTGGAGCACATTGAGCTGAGTCATTGGTTGATGGCTCAGAGCCGTCGGTCGACGGCTTAGTATTTTCATGGGCTTTCGGCCCAGGCGCAAGGATTTGACCTATTTTCACCCTAAACCTATAAATAGGGGCTCTTGTGGTGGATTTCCCAGCTTTTATTCTCTTTTAACTGATTTTATCTTAGGTGTAATTTTCGACTACACATTTACATGCTTTCTAGCTAGATTTATCTCGATTTCCGGACCGTGGCAATCGGATAGTTGGATATTCATCTTTTCCTTCTACATTCTTGTAAGTTTCTTTAATTCGCTTTTGTAGAATATTGTAGAACTTCTTATCTTTGAATTCATGAGCATGTTAATGATTTTGTAACACCCCTGAACCATAATATATAATTTAAAGAATGGATTGATGAAATGGGCTAAGCCCACTTCATATTTTTATTAAGCTATGGGCATATTTTTAATTTTTTGGGCCTTATTTGGCTTGATAGCACGTTTATGTAACACCCCGTAATTTAATTGCTAATATGTGTGCGTATGACTCCGATCTAGACATAGCTTGTCTTAACTGATGTCCTTCTTTAATTTGAACCATAATACATTATATCTCATTAGATAGGAACTTCAACAAGGATTTCGGAAGTGGTTTCGAAATCCCAATCAGGTGAATAAAACTCAAGTTATCACAATTTTAAGATTTACTGGAAAATGCTGTAAGGCGACGTCACGGGAATCCCGAACGCTGATAAATATTCGAAACCTTGTTATTTTAGTAAAATATACTCCAAAAACATTGTAGGAATATTTTAAATTGGTCGGAATGAAAATCGAAAACCGATCGGACCGAATTCAGAACGTCGTGGTTTGGAGACTCGATAATAATGTCATCAGTTTCGTCTCGACTTCTCCCCCTTCTCCTATAAATAAAAGAGCCCCATCCATTTTTAAATTCATCATAAATTCCAAAAACCCTCCCAAACTCTTGCGAATTTTACTTTCGATTGACACTTAGCCATTTTTGAAGAATCGAGGCCCTAGAAAACTTGTCTACAGAATCGAAGAGGGGAGAATCGACCATCCAATCCATCGTATTACTTCTTCTTTCAACTAAGGTAAAACCCTAGCCAACCCTTTTCTTCAAATCAAGCATGTCTCCCCAAATCCTGTTGATAATCATGATTTCTTGAAGTATTATTGATGATTAAATCATGCCTTGTTATTGCCTTGAACACTATAATGTTTATTTCATGATTTGAACCATCTTTGCAAAATCCTAAATTTTTCTATCTTCATTTTAATGCCCAAAATATGTAGGAATGTTAGTTTTGAACCCATATACTACATGTACTCGAAATTAGGAAGCCATAAGTACCTTTAAGATCAATTTTGAACCAGAAATGCGAAAACATAAAAATTCCTGAGACTTTTCTGGAACTCGATCGAGTTGATCGGGTATCTCGATCGACGTTGAAGATCAGATCGATCATTCTCGATCGACTCGATCGGTGAAGAACCCTAGAAATTTTCCCAAAAAACTTGAAGATCGACTCGATCATGCTTGAAGATCGACTCGATCATTCAAGAACACTTGAAGATCGACTCGATCTCGATCATGTTTGAAGATCGACTGGAATCACTCAATAACACCCCAAAAACCCTTCTTTGACTCGATCAAACACCCGACTGACCCGATCCAACCCGGATCAATTCGATCACTCCTTACCCTGGTTGACCCGATCCAACCCCGATCAACCTGATCACTCCTTACCCCGATTGACCTGATCCGACCCCAATCGACTCGATTGAACCTTGTGCTAATCAATTCAATCCACCCCTGATCTACTCGATCAGGAGCCCTGTTTCTGAAAAAACTTAACAATCATCTCAAGTCTTGTACCTCGAGTCTCCACTTCAAACCTGACGACCACAGTAACAAAAGTAAACAAACAATCAAACACAAAGCACATAGAATACATAGTCTCTATTTTGAGTCAATAGCAATATTCTAACTCGTGATTATGTTATATCAAAGGTGGGCACATGGTGAAGACGGAAGCAGTCCCTGCCATTCAACCAACTTCGTGAGCAAACGACAAAGGAAGACAGGTGGGCTTTCTACCTAAAATATATGAAATCAAACGTTTACCTATATAAAACTATCGACCTTGATAGCTAAACGTTGTGTTTGCCTACAAGTATTTTGCATGCTTATCTGTCTCTCTTGCGTAAAGTGTATGAAGAGAGTTATTAAATGAGACGTATGACTTGTTGTGATTGGTGGAGATTGGTGATGATGGTGCTGGTGATGCTAAAGGTGACGATGGTATGACGTGCCACCCACACTCATAGGGCTTTGTGAGGTGTCTGTGCACAACGACTAGCGCGGGGAGGCCTACCCCCTAGTTGTAACTAATTAGAGAATAGATAGCATGGTCATCAAACCGCATGCATACTTACAAAACAGTTTTCACGTTTGTGGGATCTTTTACAAATAAAACCCCCACATTCAGCTACTTAAATAGGCAACACAAACTGATTTTATTTATGTAACTTTTCGGCGATGTCCACTGAGTGCTCATGTACTCACGCCCTGGATATATGTGCAGGTTGAGCAATCGGGATGGCGGCAACGTTGAGCATTGACCCCCCTTGTTTTGAGAGATTAGACGCCATAGGATGTGCATCATCATATACATATCCCAACCATGTTTCTGCTGCATTTAAAACACTTGTTATACTGTTGGCCATGTACTCAAATTAACATGTTGGATCTGTAATACTTTATTTGCATTTGCTACTTGTCAGATAATTCTTTCCCTTTCGAATGAATGTTTACTGGTTTACCCTTCTCCATTTCCATCATTTGAATGTTTGTTCGTTTATGAATGTTCTTGTACCCGCGCGCAAGTAGCGCCCCATTGGGATAGGTCTGGCGGGGGGTTACAGTTTATGTTATTAATTTAATTTAGGCCCATCTATAGTCAGAAAGAAATTTACAAATCCTTTAGATTATAGTACTCGACGATGGAGAACTACAGAATTTTCACTCGATTCGGAGTTCATTCAGGCATGATATGAATTATTTTATTTTAACTATGTTTTTAAACCCTTAATTAATTGAGATGTGTAAATACAAATTTCACCTCACACAACTCATTTCTCTCCACCAAGTCAACAAGGTCAGTTCACATTTCACTCTCTCCCTCCTTTTTTCCAGCGACAACCCCGCCGCCAGCCACTGCCGGCAATTTTTCCGGTGAACTCGGTTTTCAGATACAAATACATCTTCGGGTTCCTCTCTTCACCATCTTTCTTTCTATCCAATTATTTTCTTAAAATTTTGTCTTCAAAGGCTTCAATCTTTAGATCTAATAATGGGTGAAATTCTAGAATTCGAAATTCTCAATTTCTTCATTCTATTCTTGATTTCCCATTTATTCTTGACACTTATTTTCCTTTCCCGGGGCTGCATATTTCATTAATAAATATAGATATATGTCATAATTCTATTTTAGTTGAGAATGTTGATTTTTGGTGCTTATAATTTTAGAGATTCAGTACTCAAACTTGTTCTTGTTGTTTTTTTTAGTTTATTTATGTTGATATCTAATATATTTGGTGAATCTTAAACTATTTGTGTTGTATTTGTACGTGGGTGTATACGAATGTGTGCTGAGTGGGTGAGGTGGTGTACGTGTTTATTTTATGTGTGTGTGTATTGCAGTATGTAAGTAATGGGTGAGTTAGTGTGTGTTTTGTGTATGTATGCGTATCTGTATGTATATATGTGTTGTTATTATTATTATTATTATTATTATTATTACTAAATATTAATATATATGTGATATAACTTAGTAATGATGGTATGTAATTGAATAGTTGTATTACAAATAGTATAAGTCACCGTAGTGTAGTGGATGTTAGTTTGTATTTTAATAGAAAAATCTATGATTCAATTCCTCCTTGGAATCAAGTTTTGTATGATTATTTTCACATCTTTTTATTTTGAATTATTGTTTATCCTGTGAGGATTATGTTACATATTTAATAAGGGTATTTTAAATTTATGTTATTACTACTATAGCCTATAAACTAATTATATTCTTACTGGATACTTCACTCGTATATATTGTACTAATTTCATTAAGGCCCAATTGTAGATGACCTCATTCATTAAGCTAATCATTTTATTTTCGCCCAAACTCCGATTAAGTGATTCAAGTTGAGTTTTTTGAATTTTAAGATCTTATTTATGTCTTAGAATAAATTTGTTATGAATTAAGTTACGAAGACATAGTATTATATGTGTAGGTCCCAACCCGAGGTGAGAAGCTTAAGACTTACATATCAAGATTTAAAACGTCAAGTTTATAAGCTAAGAGGTGGGTGATTTCTAAACCAATACGTGGCTTTCACTTTTAAATTGTGTTATTTTTATGCAAAATCATGTCCATGTCAAGCATGCTTCAAAAATGTTTTCTTATGCCATGAATGAATATGAACTTTAAGGATATCCGAGTATGGCACTTCGGTGCGAATATGGAACTACGGTGCGAATATGATGCTTTATGCAATATGCTATGAATGTGATCACATTGAGTTCCATCCGTTATTGTGTATGAAAAATGGTACGAGGCCTTGAGATGATGCAATGTATACAATATGTTTTAGCATGCAAAATGTTTTATGACTGGACACCATGTTATGAAGAAGAAGAAAAAAGAAAACACCCACTGAGTGCCCTTTGTACTCAACCTAAATATTTTTCAAAATGTTTTCAGGTATATAATGAAGGCAGGTGGTTGACGTGGACCATTAGGGACCTCTTCTATTTTGTGAAATCAACCTTCATCTAATTCCATTTGTACTTCTTTTGCATAAACTATTGTATTTCATAGCACCTTATGATTCGATCAAATTCGTTATGTCTATTTTATGCTTTCGCTATAATTGACTTCTAATGTTGACTAAAATTGTGATGTGATTCGTTGGTCGATGCCACATAGGTAAATGTATGTTTGAAGGTTGACTATGTATGTTCAAATATGTTCTTTTGTTTCTTATCTAGTCAAATATATTCTATTTCTTGATATTTGTCTAGAAGTGCTTAAACCCATCTTATTGATTCTTCGATTGAATCTTATATACATTATATTGCGTGATTGATCTTGATCTTTATGTTTGGATATTATTCGTGGTTTGACTAGTGGCGTAATATTCTTGTTCTGGTACTTGACTTTTGTGTTTTTTAGCTTAACATTTTCAAATGTGGTGCTGTCCATTTTTCTTTCAAAATACCTTATACTATCCATTTATGAAAATTCTACTGTGTATTTTCTTTCTTTGGTGTGTGTTTTCGTAGCACATGATCCCTTTTTTGGGGTCGGGGCGCTACATGGTGGTATCAAAGCCTACGTTCTTGTAGGCCTGTAAATTCACTTATTACGTTCATTGTTATGCATTCCCATCCACCTTCGGTCCCACGTCCACGCCACGCCTCGTCAAAAGAAAAAGGTACTCAATCACTTCATCTTGATTTATATTGAAAAAAAATTTATTGAAGCAAGTATTTTTATGCGATCAAGTTTCCTTTGATCGAAAATATGGTTCAAATATTGATGGAAGTATTTTATGTGATCAAGATTCTTTTGATCAAAATGTGATTCAAGAAAAAAGCTTATATGATATGACTCATATGACGGCAATTATAGTACCAAATATTCATTTTGAAAATCTTTTAAGAAAATATGATTTCTATGTTATGATTTATAAAACCCCACCTTAGGATATGTGCAAATAGACTTGTACAGATGAGGTTTCTCAAGAAAGACCATTACTGAAACTTAGATGTAAGTATTAGATTTAGATTGATTGTAACTTCTTCCTCGCTTTAATTAGCTATGAAGTTTTTAATTATGCAATAAACTCGACTCATATGAGTAGAATGCCGTTGAAAAGATGTGGAGCGCTAAGGTTCCCCCTTTGATTGGTGAAATGAATTAAACTATCGAATTTTTTCAATGTCATCAACCCCAACTTTTGATGGTCAAGGAGAATAGTGGAAAACGAGCAACGGCTAAGGAAGCAAGATTTAATTATCGCACACATAACTTGTATAGATGCATATCACGTTGAATGTGCCACTTATCAACTATCCGAACTTACACTATGTCATATTATAGAATCACGCGAGAAGTTTAGATTAATGGGATGAGCATTATAAAACATTTTAGGAATAAGCATTCCTCAGTTAGGAACATAGTGATTAGCAAAATATGTTCAATGTTAGTGTTATGCTTTTGACAACTAGTGTGTTTAGGCTAAATTATACGTGTTAGAGCTGAAGGATTTGACATCATTTTAGGAATATAATGGCTTAGAGCTAATCATACCAAAAATAGACTCAAGCGAGATGAGACTTCTGATACTTAATTTCTTGTGGAAGTGTGTACTTCTTCATTCTAAATATTGGCTAATAAAGTTGGTTGAACCAAAAAAAAAATTTGATCCAATCAGTTCAGTTTGATACATACTTATTTGATGATCAATTTGCAACTAAAAATCGAAATTTATTTCAATCGGTCCAAAGTTTCAATATATTTGGGTTCTGATGCCCCGATCGAATGAATTGTGTTAAATAAAACTATTATATACAGTTTTAGTTTCATCTCCAATGTTTTGTCTTGAGCCAAACAAAACACACATTCCAAATTTACCTTTTCAGATTTCAAAACCCACCAATTCTCTATCTCTTCTTTAATATATTACAGTTTATTATTCCCCATCTTTCTTCTCTATGTATACTCGGTACTTATCTGCAATTATCTCTTTATTCTTTTAATGGGAGACAATGAAAACTTATTATTTCTCTTTCCCCTCTTTCTCCTTAAAAAAAATTTTTCTCTTTATTTTCATTCTTCCTCCCATTTCTCTCTCTCTTGTTTTTAAGTTACTCTCTTGGTCCGTGTGTTTCTCACACGCTCATAAAATGCTACTAAAACTCAACTATTACATCTTAGAGCATTTTTTTTATGAGCTACGAACTAGGAAGAGGTTCAACAAAAATTATTTTCCTTAAGTTTGAATCAATGGAGGTCGAGTTTGTTAATTTTTAATCTCTATCTTTCACATCTCTTGTCTTATTCTTCTATGTCTATTTTTAGTCATACCGATAATTGATAAAAAGGAACAAGCTGTGTATACTTTTATTTGTTTTTTCGGTTACTGAAAAAAATTGCTCAAATAATTTAATTGAGTATTATTCGAACCGACCGAATATACAATCCTACATCCAGCATCCAATAGATATCAAGTTCTTTTTCAGCTGAGGCACGTATCTAAAAGTGCGTAGTATACTTTCTATGTCATCATACATTCTTATTTTTACATATTCAATACCAAATAACTTTGTGTGATTTATCATTTTTGAGGATTACTCCCTTGTCTCAATCTCTTGAAACCTATCAAGCCAATATTTGTTACTTGTCATGGAAAAGACACGATCAGGATCCAAGATCCACTCCTTTTCTGAGTCCATCTTTAACATAACCAACACCTCAAAAGATTCATAGCCTTGATCACCTATCATAGTATCAATTTGCTCTTTCTCAGTATGTTCATCTGTCTCTCATGACACATTCTCTTATATGTTATTCTTATTAACAGATATAACACTTTATTTTTGGTTTATAGTGAGATCGTAGTTTGTGTTGCATCTTCCTGAAGTTTCTTTTATCATACCTCTCTCTTATGCTCAATCCTTCGGCATGATAAATAATTTTCTCTTCATTGTTACAGTTAAGTTCCTTTGATCTTGAAGCATAACACCAACATTCTATTGGGTTTTCAAACTCATTCAAAGTTATAAAATGGAATTAGGAGCAGATTATCATAGATTTTATGGTCAAGCTATCAGAAATAGTAAGCAATAGCCAAACAATTTGGGTTATTGTCAACCACTAACCAAGTTAGCAAACTTCTTGCCAATACAATATAAGTTAGGACTTGATGAATTAGCTCAAATATATGTTAAGAAGATTGTAGGTTTACATAGAGTTTTTTTTTTTTGATAACCTCTCATCGCGATATACGTTTTACCTATCATACATATGATTATACACCCCACCCCAACCTATGCAAATACATGAGAAGTATTTATACAAGTATGAATCCCTCTCTACACACATACTACACCCAAAACACACACTAACCACCTATAAATAAGTGTCTTGGGCTCCCATTTTCGACACCCAAAAACCAAGGCCAAACTCTTGCTCTGCCTATTTTAGAGAGAGAAAATAGAGAGAGAGAGAGATAAAGAGGATGAGAACTAACGGGGTGTGCAAAACTTACCAAGAAGGAGGGATCTTGCAAGGGTGGAAGGGAGGAGGAACGATCAATCTCTAACCACCATTCCAAGGGTGTAAGGTAGGATTCTCCATCTTAGTAAGGATAAACCCTTGTTGATCATGATAGAAGGAACATGAGATTATGCATGGAGAGTGACACATATTAGGAAGTGAAAATATGCATGATGAGTTGACACTTGAAATGAGAACCCTAGCATATTGTGGCCATATATGAGTTTATGTCATGATAAGAAAATAGTAAGCATGATCTTAGGGTTTTGGAGGAAGCATGTTAACGATTTGAAAAAATTGGAAGATGTTTAATATAAAACTCATAGTTAAAAGTTGTATGGTTTGATAAAAAATTGTTGGGATTGAATCAAAGTATGAAAAAGCCAAAAAAGACAAGTTTTGGATGAGATAAAATGTCTAGAGTCGACGGGACCGAGCCACCGACCGTCGACTCGGAACCGCCGTCCAAGACTTGGGCTGGGAAGTTCTCGGGTCGACGGCTGGGTAGCCGACAACTGATGGCTCCGAGCCATCGAGCCATGGGTTGTTGATTGGTAAACCAACGGCTCCAACCCATCAAGATCGAGGGTGCTCGAGCATCCCTTGGCAAGGGTCGATCCCGTCGAGTCGAACCTTGGGGATCCGGGCTTGACGAAGTGAATCGATGCCCGACGGCTTTGACCCATCTAGATCGAGGATGCTCGAGCATCCCTCGGCAAAGGTCAAGCCCATCGAGCCAAACCTTGGGGACCCGGGCTCAATGAAGTGAACCAATGACCATCAATTCTAGGGCGCCGACCTGAGCCTTAATCGGGTTTCAAACCCCACTTTTATTTCAAACCCTGAATAAGGATAGTTTGATCCGATATCCATATTTACGTTCTCTTGTATAATGAAACATAAATGAACGATGAATCGAACGATCAACAAACAAGTAAATGAGAATAACAAAACTTAGATCAAACATGCATCAACACGTATTATTTTCTAGTTCGAAAAACTAGAAGGAGATTAATCATGGTAAAATATTTTGAATTAAGGTCGTGAAGTGCACACGAAGAGTGAGCCAACATATCCCGAAGCCCCAAACTAGTTTGGAAGCGAGGTTGGCTTTCTCATACTAAAAACTAAAGCTATAAATGTTTTCTTGTTTTGAAAATGAAACGCTTGATTGTAAATGAATGAGATAC
Organism: Ocimum tenuiflorum; assembly: GCA_001278415.1. Taxonomy (NCBI): domain Eukaryota; kingdom Viridiplantae; phylum Streptophyta; class Magnoliopsida; order Lamiales; family Lamiaceae; genus Ocimum; species Ocimum tenuiflorum. The sequence goes on along the minus strand of AYJT01001747.1, from coordinate 4,833 downwards.
CTAAATGTTTTGCGTGACTATCTGTCCTCTCACCAGTGGTACTGGGAGAGTTGTGATGATTTGATGATATTGATATTAGTTGATGATGGTGGTTGATGATCGGTGATGATATGATATATTGTGCTGGTCGATCACACTAGCCTAAGACTTACCGTGATTTGCGCACGACGGCTAGTGTGGGAGGCCTACGCTTAGTCAGTCTTTGATTGATAGATGATTGAATGACAAATAGCATGTTTATTATGCGTGCAATTGAATAAAATGGTATTTGCGGTCATGACCAGTATTTGAAATAAATCTCTCATGATTTGCTTGATTGAACAGGCTCTCCATTCACGTTTTTATGTATGTATGATTTTGGCACTGTGTCCACTGAGTGGTTTCATGTACTCAGCCCTGCATATCTTTCTAACTTTGCAGATTGAGGAGCAGCGAGGTTGGTGACGACGTTGAGGACTGAAAAATCTTTTGATTAATTCAGAGCATCGAGCTATATATCGTCAAATACATAATGTAGTTATAAATATTCCGCTGCATAACTCTTTTGAACAAATTACATGTTGGTCTCTAATCCTAACTAATATTGTTTTCGAAACATGACTCTTGTCTAAGAATCGAATGAATGATTACTGCCATTGCTTATTCCCGTCTATCTTTGGTTGTAAATTGCTATACTCTTTGTTGGTCTTTAAATTCTTTATTTCCCTTATATCGAGTTATCACTCGGTGGGATCACGTACCGGCCGTTTTTTCACAAGGGTGAAAGTCAGGGCGTGATATCCACACTTAACGGCGTTAAAAAGACATCCAACGAATGCTGACATGGTTGTTACATAGCCACGTTATCAACACACTTCATATTTTTCACAATTAAATTAAAAAAACAAACAGAACAATACATATATATAGTTTTTCGTTCTCAACAAAAAGAATTGAGAATGAAAAATTATATATATGTATTTTTCTGTTCGTATTTTTTGAATTTAATTGTGAAAATATGAAGTGTGTTGATGACGTGGCTATGTAACAACTACCTCACCATTTGTCGGATGTCTTTTTAACATCGTTAAGTGTGGAGGTCCTGAATTGAAAAGTTTGATATTTTTCGGTTCTTCGATTAAAAATTTTGACATCTTTCGGATTTTGGATTGAAAATTGAAATCTTTCCAGTCTTGGATCAAAAATTGATTTTTTGGATCCTAAATCGAAAAGAAAACCATCTTTCGTGTCCTAGATTGAAAAATCCTAATTTTTATATAATTACATAAACGTGCATGCACACATATATATTTAGGGTAGGATATTAAAGAAAAAAGAATAATATATAAAAAATAAGAATAAATCTAAATCATAAGATCTTATAAGATGTTCAGTTAAGATTTTAATATTTTTATTTGTTTTCATTCTTATTCGCACACTTGCGATAAAAAAAAAAAGTAATGAAGGGATTTTACTTTCATTTTAATTTAATATTACATAATAAATTGAATAATTTATTTAAATTTTAATTTTAACAATTTTTAATTTTAATTTATATTTTAAAATTTTTTAATTCATTTATATTTATGATCACTAATGAATGAAGATGCTTTCACCAACTAACGAGGCGAATGGATTGACACTCGAAATGTAACAGATGAAATCATTTGTGATTGTTTTGGATGAAGTAGGAGTTATATTTATATTGTAATTTGTTCGACAAAATCAATAAATTTAATATTTTTAGGGATGGAATTAAATAATCAAAGTGTAGTTATATATGTTAAGTTTAAGTGATGAAATAAAATAAATAAATCATAAGTTTTAATAATAATTATGTATATCAGTTATGTTTTTAATATATTTCACCATTTGTAGTAATTAATTCCCTTAATTTTTGTATATTAAATTTAAATTTTAAAGTAAATATAATCATATATTTGTGTTTTTATTTAAAAATTATTTTCTTATTTTTCTATTTCTCCTTAAATCTCAATCTGATTTTTTCGAATAAAAAAACGAACTCAATATATATGAGTTGCATTATTTATCAATTAATGGACATTGTAAGTTGAAAATATCACACATAAGCTTTAAAAGAACCAAATTGAAAATAATATATTATATCCAATTCAGCATGATATGGAGGTGGCATAATTATATTTTAAGGAATTGCATAATTCAATAGTACATATTTAATTAAAAATTAATAAATCGTGGAATTGAATCAATCTATGATAAAAATTTTGTTAATATTTTTTTAGTTAAATTGAATATAAAATACAAACAAACTCACTTGTTAGGAATTTAGAGACAAAATACAATGTCTTAATCAAATCTAAATACAAACTATGTACCAAATGTTTGAAAAATGCATACTCATCGTTCAACTTAACAACAAAAAATGTTTATTAATTAAGAAATATAATAAAATAATGATAAACATACCATATATGAAACATCTGATACTATGAACAACCACGTGGTGGAGAAAATAAATTGAGAATGAACAGTGAACTGATATTCATTCGTTCACGACAATGAACGAATCGATAATAGTATTTAAATAAAAGTAATAAAGAAAAAAATATTGTATTTCATTACATGAAGATGATCAAAGAAATATATTGATATTAAATAAAAAAAACTACTGATAGTTACATGTATTCCACAATAAAAATGCTCAATTGATATCAATTGAGAAGAAAATGAAAATGATTATTACAAAGAATATGTATAGAAAATCTATATAAAAAAACAAACAAAATGTTTTCAATCAACGACAACCAAGAACACCACTGAAGAATCTTCAATTCTTTGGAAAAATTTCTAACAAACCGTGAGTAAAGATTATAATTTTGAAATGACGATGATACATTACACATATTTGTAGTGATAGCTTTATGTGCATCAAAGAAAATTGATTATTATTTAATACACATAATCTCATTTCTTGCCTAAAATTATTCCGTTCCTTACCAAATAAACACATCATTCCATAATTAATTATATTTATTTAAGAAGGTTTATATTGGGGGAAGAATGTAGGCTTATTAGGATACTCTTTTTGCATAAATATAGATTGATTAGATCAGAACTTTGCTTAACCCAATGAATACTTATTTTTTAAAGTATTTTTAGGGGTAGAAAAAAAAACCCTTGGATTAATTTAGCAACTTCACGTCATCGAAATGACAGTTATACCCCTAACGTACAAGGGCATTACTGCCAGTTCATCTCCGGTGGTTATGATCTGGGGCTCACATTGCACTTTGAGCTTTTGCAATTTGCTTTTCAAGGAAGAGGGAGTTTGCGGAGGCACGGAGAGGCAAACAGAGAGAGATTGAGAAGCGCCCTTTCTCTCTCAAAAAAAAAAATAAAAATAAAAATAAAAAGAAAAATTTAAATACGTATACAGGATCCAGTTACGTAATAGCGCCATGGCTTCCGACGCCTATGCCGACAAAAATACCGTTTTCCGCAGGCTCAAAGCTAAGTCCGAGAATAAGGTGATTTTGTTTTTCGGTTTTTTCTATGTGTTGGATGTGGATTTTGGTGCGAGGTGCTGAGATCTGATTCAGATCTGATCCATTGCTTTTTCTTTTTGAATCATCAGATGTGCTTCGATTGCAATGCAAAGAATCCGACATGGGCGTCCGTCACGTATGGGATCTTCCTGTGCATTGATTGCTCGGGGGTTCATCGAAGCCTTGGCGTACATATCAGTTTCGTTAGGTAATTCTTATCACCGGTTTATTTTCTAATGCTTCATTTTTCTCTCGGAGATCGTCTTTTGTAATGTTAATTGATTGGCATTACCATTCTGTTTGTTCAGCAGTTTTTAGCTTTGTGGGTACATTCGTGTGATATATTGAGAATTGAGAATCTGAAGCTGGACATATTAACGTAATTGCTGGCCTTCTGTATCGAAGCAATTTATTTTGTACAAGTAGAGCTTGGTTACGCAGGGTTGGGGCCACAAATTCAAATTTAGATCTAAATTAATTCTAGACTTTCAAGATGCAAGCTTGTTTTTTTCTACAAACTTGGTTCAGTTGAATCAATACTATAAATTTCTAATTCATCTTTGTGCTTCTCCGCCGATGATTTCCTGGTTTGCACTTAATTCCTTTTGTCGACAGTGTACTTATTACTAGCCCCTAAGATTGCCTTAGATTTCAATGCTGTTTTTTCTCCTTGATTTTTTCATATTCAGATAAAAATCAAACAAGATTAATGTATCAAAAACTAGTTAATAGTACAGCCAAATAAATTTGAAAGACATGGGGCAATAGTTTTTCGCTTAGGGCTCAAAATCAGTACACTTCCATTCTCTCGAACTCGTAAGATGTAACAGCTTATCCACGCTGCCCAAACCCCGGCCATTGCCCACCCATGGCTTGCCGTGCCCACCACTTTAGCGATCAGCCAATCTGTAGCCCTTCAGCACCTGCACACATATGCTCTTCATCGCTAGCTTACCTTCTTTTGTTTCTACCTATTATTTGTGTTTTTATTTATTTTCAATCCTTAATTATTTTATTAATTATATTTATTCTGTTTTAATTATATTTCAGTTTTTAGTTAATTATTTATTGTTAATTATCTTTTTTCTGATTTTGTTTAATTTTTAAATTACTTTTCATATTTAATATTGTTGAATATTTGAATGTACTATGTTTCTTTTTTAACTTCTTTTACTATATTTAAATTACAATAAAATCCCACCCAGATGTCCTCATGTAGACTCGAACCCTTGACCTTTAAGGTCAAAGGAAAGGTGCTTACCAAATGCACCATGAGGTGGTAGACATGATATATGTTTGATATCTACTATGTTTGATATTGATTTTG
>AYJT01001717.1:0-14471 GCA_001278415.1 Ocimum tenuiflorum | reverse complement strand
ATTCGATAATTATTTGGTCAGTGTTTACCCACTATCAATCTTCAGCGCCCAAATCCGTGAATTTTACCAATGTGGATGGCTAGATCTATTGGTTTTTCTAACAGATTGATTGTTTGATCAATGTTTTCCATCTCCTTTTCACTTAGAGCCCCACGATGGCCCCAAATTGTTGAGGGGGATTTTGATGCCGGATCAAAGGACTTTAAGAAATCAAAGATGAAATTACACAAGGTTTTTCAGGAATGTTTTACATCCCTCGGACTTGTCCGGGCGTGAAATAAATTGATCAAAAATTAAGGTTTACTACGAATCATAGAGAATTTCGATCAAACAATGATCGAAAATGACTAAAAACGTGACTTTGTGTGTCGAGTGTGTGGAAGATGAATAAAACAATGAATATGTGAGTGACTACGTGCATGAATATATGATCTTATCGTACAATCATATATTTATACAAATGTTAAGGTAAGAATCTTAAATCCTAATTAATCTGAGGACTTGGTGCGCAATAATGGAAAGTTAGATCAGGCGTTACACACCCTTAACGCCAATATTTGAAGGGATTATGGATCCTTCCGTGCACATGATAGGCTCGTGAGTGGATTTTTGACCCACTTTTGAGGTGCCTCGGCTTCAGAGAGTGGCCGAAGTGCCTCGTCTCGACGAATTGCCTTCAAGGACCTCGTGCTTGAACCACTTTGTCTTCCCTTCAAGTTAGTCGCTGAAATTCCACCTCAAGTCCCATCTTCGAGCTCCTTGGCCAAGCTTTTAGTCCTCGAGCTAAGATGAGAATTTTTAGTTAGAGCGAAAACTCTTTAAGAATTTTTTTTAAAATCTTGATTAATTTTCACTGGAGGGCCCATCAAAACTATCAATTTTATAACCGGCATGAGATGAGAGTAATGGTTTTACTTTTTTGTTTATTTTGGAAAAGAATAAGAAAAGAAACGAAAATGTGAGGTTGGTACAATGAAAGCAACAAACATGAGCATGGATCCGAGAGCAGGAGTGGTTCATGGCGATAGCAACGTGATCAGAATCATGAGCAAAGGCATGCCAAGAATCTCATCCTGCCTGCTCTTGCATGCATTGATCCCGACCAGTTGTAGATTTGATGTACCAATGCAATGCAATATGAATGAATGAATTTGATGCATGTTGTTTTAGGTTCTCAACAATAAATTAACCTTCTGTTTGAAACAATTGCCTGCTCATCTTTCAATGTTCTATGTAAGGTTTGCTTCATTAGCCTTCCTAAATACAATCAGAATCTCATACCAAAATTTATTAAAAAAAAAAAACCTATTCAAGGTTCATCAATGCACTGCCTTTTTGCCTCGTGATCATCCGTTTCCACACTGCCCTTCCCTTCCAGGTTTTGACCATCTCCGTTATCAGTTCCGGGCATCTCCAAGTCATCCGTATCCTTTCCTTCAACCTCTTCCGAATTGTCCTCTTCACCAGTGTTGTCTCTCTTCCTCAGAGGAATCACCTCAAAAAATGACTTCTTCCAATCTTTCGATTCCAAGAACCGAGCAAGTATCTCCACAACTTGATTCACCGTTAGGACCTGCATCCAGTAGCCAAATTAAATTAAATTAAAATGGCCATTTTACTAGGACCAAATACAAACCAGGCTTTCTGATCCATTAGTCGTTGAAACATCTTAAATTAATATGTCATACACCACCAAAGTCAAACTAACATCTCACTCAAATGACAATCAATTATCATATACAAGGACCGCAGTGTCACTCAAATCAGGCTTCTCAGCCTGTCAATTAGTTCAAAATAAATACTACTACTCGTTGATAGCCTTTTAGTTGTTCATATCAAGCCTTCAGATTTGCAAAAAACATCAGCTTTTATCATCATTTTGGTATCCATCACTGTTTTTTAGAAAACTTGGGAAGGGTATTTATTTTTTTTTAGAAAAAAAAAAAAACAAAGCAAGATACATCAAGATTATGCAGTCCAAGTAAAGACTAATAGGAAAACCTGAGAACTAGACATCTTCAAGTAAGATCCAATCGGCAATTTCGCTGTTTTAATTCCTTGCTTATTTGCTTTATCCATGGTAATGCCTTTCCACCGATTTCTATCCACCAAACCACCAATGATGTAAATTGATTTTGGATCGAGTTCATCAAGAATATTCTCAGAATCAGCTGTCAGATACACCAAATCTTCTTTCCGATTCCGAAATGTTTCTATGTAGGATTGATCCTCCTTCTCAATTATCCATTTATCATATCCTGGGATTCGCATAAGCTGATTTTGCATTTCGCCTTTGCAGCCTGTCAGCCAAATATGGGCTGGCAAGGTACATCTTCCATTTATCGCATAGCAATACATAATCTGCATGTAAAAATCAACAGTAACTAGCTTTTTATAGTGACTGAAAGAGCTAATGGCAAGTATGTCAGCCAAAAGCTCAGTTTTATAAAACTGGACACAGGCTCAAGTGAACAGTGCAGTCACCATGTCTTATTTTAAGCTGTTTGATTCTGAAAATAACCAAAAAACTTTTCAAGTTATTGGGGTAAAATTATGAAAAGCGAAAGGCATAATTGAGACTGGAAAGAAGCAGCACACAACAGCTCAAGCATATGGAAATAAGAACTTGGTAACATAAGCATAACCGAAACAGGACACAAAAGGAATCCTTACGGAAGCTCATACACAGAGAAAATCAGATTCAACTTACAAACTAACAAGTTCTGGGATTTCAAGTGACACGACGATTTATATTTCAATTATCGTATTGTTAAATGAATCATTTGCAGAAGTGTTAAAAGCTTCGTAAAGCAACAAGTACTACAAATCTATGACATAGATTAAGAGAGAGAGAATTATAATTTATAAACAAAATGGCTTCAACCATATGTGAATTGATTTATCATTGAAGAATAACATGCTATTGGTGTTTCATATATATGGCCAATTGATACGGACTTTAAGTTGTTCCATACACTATAATATTGGCTCTGAGACGTATTAGATAGTCCATTTTAGTCTTATGAGTTATGAGCCCCAAAACTATGACTTCCAGGAACCCTGAAATTACAAAACCACAGTATTTTGTCTCAAGAGCCGTGCTTCTCTGATAGCATCTCCTTAAAAGTACAGGGAGAAAATGTTGGCTTAGTTATTGCTTATCCAAAAACATTATGGTCTTGAACATTATTCAAGACAGCAACCCCCAAGGAAGAACAAAAATAAAAGCCAAAAATATTTAAGCAATTCAAAATATTCAGAACCATGAAATCCCTTCATCAGCCGATGGACGTATTTGCAGTGTGCATAAATTTTATCTTCATTCAATTACACCCAATATGCACATGGTGCTACATATCTTCATCAATTATAATATTCCATGCCAAAGAGAAAGGGCGATTCAACTGCAGCTGTAAGTTTGTGGATATCATTCCTGGCAGCAGAGTGAAACTGTAACTAGCATATGTATGAGTTGAACTAGAACTCAATTGATGATTTATGCCTAAGGAATTTCTGAGTCATAAGGTTTGATATGATGACTGAAGGTGCTAAGGCGTAGCCAGTGATACAAAGAAAGATGTATTCCTTCGCTAAGGGTCCTTGCTATATTACCATATTTTGCTTTCATAGAAGACTGAGTATCACATAATATTTTATGTCCTTCTCTGCAGTATCAAAGAGCCACATGGTCATGGAAGAATCAAATCCTAAAGGCTTCGAAAGACCTTTTGTCTAAGAAAACCTATATCAGCGGCTCAAGAATCTGTAAAATATGCAGCAATTGAAAATAAGAGAAAGAGAGAGAGAAATTTGACCTGCTGAACGAGACTGGTGAGTTGATTAGGACTCATGAGATGAGCAAACTCAAGATCAATAACTAAATTCTGACCAATAACCCTGGCCTGTTCGAGTCGGTCCTTTTTCGTGCCCTTTTGCTGTGAACGCTGCTCCATACGCTCTCTCCTCAGCCCCCTTCTCTGCTCAATGAGTTTATCCCTCTCTTCAGTACCGAGGGTGGCCAATTTCTCCTCCCACTCCTTCCGCTTGCGCTCCGCCTCCCGCAATTTGTGCTCCTTCAACAGAGCCTTCTTCTCCGCCTTCTTGGCTTCGAATCTTTGTTGCTTGAGCAGCCGTTTCTGCGCGTTCTTGGACATTGTTGGGGCAGTTTCTATTTGTTGAGACATTGTGAGAGTGAAAAGTAGACGGTGTGCAGGAAGAAGATGAAGATGAAGAAGAAGACGGAAGTTGAGCGGCGATGAGAATTGTGTTTCCGAAGATGAAAATGCCAATTGCATACTCACACAACCAATGAGGCGACCTTTTTTATTCAATTTTAAATATTTGTTTTTTCACAAGAAACTATATATTTTTGCATCACTGCCTTTTTCGAGGAAAGTATCTTTCCTCAAATATATTATAAACTACACGTATTTTTAAATAATTGTTTAAACTATGATAAACATTTTAAATTTATTACGGGACTAGGTTTCTGGCAATGAAAGTATGATGTGGCATGTTGGAATCACACGTTAACAAATAAAATTTGACATCATATTAAAAAGGAAAATCATCATTTGTATACCCATCATCATGCCACTAACTTCACATTCACTAGCATCTTATTGCAGCAAACGGAGGCTTCCAATTTAGGGTTGCAATCAGAAGTGTGATGGAATTTTATTAAGCTTGGGCTGGGTTGAAGGTGTAGCCTAGCCTAGAAGACCACAACTTGAACATGGTCCAAACTTGATTTGCCTTCACAATATAAGTATGTATTAACTTTGGATGTGTTGCCTCCACTGTGGCTAGTAATTAATCTCCAACAGTCGTTCATTGAGCGGCTATTCTCAGTTTGTGAGAGTGAGATTTGCTTATTTTCTCCATTAACGATCACATCAGTTTAAAATTAACACGATGACATCTATGGGATAAAAAGTATACTTCAGGATATTTCCCCATTTGAAAAATTACGACTCAATACAAATGAAACTCATTTGTGAAATCTTTAAGCTTTATTCAAACACTGTGGCGACAAACTTAGAAAAGATTAGATCAAGAACCAACACACAGACGAATTACAAAAGGCCGAGCTGGAACTCAACTATTATTCTGCTTCTTGCAAGTAATCCTCGACTTCAGACGGGGTCAAAACCCTGCCATAACGAAGCCCAACATTTCACTCAGATTCACTATTGCATTACATTGCATGCTATGTACCAAAAATTCACACTCACTTGAATATCCTGTCACTGCCAATCACGCCAATCTCAATGTTTTTCCCTGAGATTTGTCCTTCGAATCTGTAGACCGGAGGCAACAGTTTCAAGTTATTAGACTTGTCCCACATGAAGTTATGAAAAAAAAAAAAACACGTGTGATGGAACTAAAGAGAAGTTGAGTGAAGGAAGGTTATACTATGCAAATTATAGCTCACCATCAAAAAGAGAGTTTCACAGGCAAATTAACTTTCCAGAGAACAAAATCAAGTCACTTACCCCTCCTTCAAAGTCAAAATCGCAGTATGAACAGCATCATCAAGCTCCATCTCCTCAGTGTACCTGCAAAGAATCGCGGGAGTAAAGATTAAAAAGATTTTATAGTTTCGAAGCAGTCCAAGGAATAGGCGCATACAAGAGTCATATTAAAAATAAAAAGTTCTCCAAATAAAGAGTTGTATTGCAACATCATTGTCAAAGTATTATAAGGAAACTAGACGATATTGAGTAGCACAATCAAGTTGCACACCATGCAATTTAAAAATAAAGGTGAACATATATTAGAATCTTATAAGCACATGTACAATATTTCTCCAGGTCACTCGTTCAAAATGGTCATATAGTACATGGTAAATCTTCTGCAAGGAACAGATGATTTAAAAGTCCACATGATCTCATAAAAATTTTATATATTATATTTTAAAAGGAGTTCTAAGTATAATTACCACTCCTGATTTTTAATATATAAGATTTTATCTAGCTCCACATAACTCATAATTTGCTTGAACAAATATATGCCTTCCGTCTCCTTTTAGAAAAATCTCAACAACCAGAAAACATGCTGATAAACTCTACCTCTTCTCCAGAAATGTCTTTGCATTAGAAACATTCTTTCCCATGGCTGAAGCTTTCCAAGAAAAGTATGAACCTGAAGGATCCACCTACATAAGAATTAAAAATTAACAATCCTAGTTCATTGCTGAATATACTGTGTATCATGCATGCAAAATCACAAAATGGATCGGTCAAATATCATTAAACACATAAATAGTAATCTCAGAAGTCTGTGCCATGGCAGACAGATCCTATCAGAGGAAATAAATGAGGAATGAAGTGCAAGGAGAAAATATACTAGTACAACTAAATAAGGAAACTGAACTCATTACCAAATTATGTTATGCTGTCCAAGTAAGAAGTGCAAATGGCGCAGAAAATGCAATTAAAAATGACAAAACAAGTGGTTCACCTACCTGATATAGTTGTGGGCCCTTGTCATCATATCCAGCGACCAGTAATGATACACCAAAGGGTCTCACACCACTATCAGAAAATCAAGATAGGTAAGAGAGTTAAATTTGTACAATATCGTAAGTATGTTTTAAGCATTTGTTAGTGAGAACTAGAGCATTTTAGTTCGGATTTATCTCCAACAATTCTGAGATCGGAGGAGTAACGGGAAGTAGAGAAAAGTCTAATTGCCAAGGACGGTTCTTCAACTTAACCATCTATGCATCCAGTTTTTAATGTTTAAATGTTTCACCTAATTCACAAAAGAAATGAAGAGCTAACATCAATTTTGACTACTAGAAAATTTTATATTCCAATCAGTCTCGCCACATGCCGTCATGTTAATGCTTCTCAAGAAAAGCTGTTGTGTTGCATACTTGAATCACAGTGGTGAGAGAAAAACCCAATCAGGATACATGAACAAATTTACTATTAGTGGTGAGAGAAAAACCCAATCAGGATACATGAACAAATTTACTATTACATCTTTAAAGGAGAACAACTCTAAGGAACAGACAAAAAGGTTACAAAGGCTATATCTGATAAGCCTTATACTAAAATACTGGTGATTATAAATCAGAAACTCAGAGCGCAAGTCTCATTGGAAGTCATTCCTTGAGTACCCTGAGACCAACTAATCACAGTTCACTTGCAGAATATAGAGTTTACAGCAGTTGACAACAATCTGTACATATGGAGCGCTTGTTTTGCAAATAAAACCACCATTTTGAATGAAATGGTAACAAAGCAGAACAGGCAATGGAGATGATGATCAGCAAAAGATATGGATATCAAATGAACAAAAGGAATTATTTGAATATTCAAGTTATGGTATAATCTATATTTACTATACCACCCAAAGGTAGCATTTAATCATAGAGGCTACACCCTTAAAAATGTAGGTTACTTATACAAGATCAATCGCAGGTGAATCCAAAAGATACAAGTAACCATGAAAGAAAATAAACTTGCTTCATTAGAACATGAAAGAAACAAATAATTAAGTAATTATACCCTGATTGAGTGAATTCCTGCATAACAGTCGCAGTTTCCCTCACCAATTGAGTCACGGGAATTGGTTCCTAGAATTTTGTTGGAAGATAAATGAGGGTCAGCATAAGTTATAATTATGGTTCTCCAGACGTAAGAAGCAAACACACTGCATACAGAATACATTTCAAAAGCATCCTAGTGCAGAGAAACATACAAAAGACATATACATATGTGAATCATACAGTTAAGACTATCTACTGGATACTGTGTGTGAGATATTTGAATGGTGGAACATATTAGGAGGAATTATAGGGTTTGTAAAATGCAACTATTTACAATAAGCAGTCCCAAGCCTTCCTATTGCCTTCCTCTGTCATTTTATTATGGCAAATGGTGAAGTAGAAATCCGAAGGAAAGTCATACAGCACTGTAGCTGAAAGGATCTAAACTGACAAATGAAATTCACCAAACTTCGTATATGTTCAAATATCACAGATCTTTAATAAACCAGAACAAGCATGGCAACACTAATTAAGTAACGAGGTGTGCAACAGTTAGATCCATACATTGAGTTTGTAATGAGTGATAAACAACTAAAACAGTTGAAAGGAATTTGAATCTGTTGTGCATCTAAATGTGTGATTTCAAGACCAGCAGAATTATTTTAAAGTACACTCCAGTAAATGATAATGAGTATCATACCAGACTATAGATGCAAAACTGCTATAATGTTGTTGCTGAAAAAAAAAATTCAAAAAGAAAAAGAAAAAAAAATAGAGTGAGTGTCAATATACATACTTTATACAGCCGATAATATTGCTCAGCCTGCTTTCTACTTTTCCGAACCAAAACTCGAGAATCAGGGCCCATGCCACTGCATTAAAAGAGAGCATATTATCAAACTATCCCCGAAAATAATAATTCTTTGGCTGGCTAAGAAGGAAGGTCGATGAGAACATCACAATTTAATTCACCTATCAAAGAAGGATAAGCAAATAATGATTATCTTAAAATACCAAAAAATGCTCACTCTTTTTCAGCACACAAGCAATAAGATAGTTGCACTCAACAAGAAATCAGGACATAATATAACACAATTATATCATTAATGGTCTGCTGAACCTCATTCTTTCTGCAGGTCAACTGCCAAGTTGTGATGAAAGTTTTAAATTTCAACTGGTTCCAGCAAAACAAAGAAATGGTTGTGGAGCTAGGCTGCTAGAGGGTAAATAGCACAAACCTGTATACAACTCCAATATTTGGTGTCAAAATCTGAATCTTCTGCACCTGCAAGAAGTAGGTAAGCATCATACCTTACCGACCAAGTATACCCACCATAATAATTGACAGCTATATCCAACTTCAAATACAAACCCTAATGTTTGAAAAACAATCAATGTCTTAGACGATGAATTGATTGTGAACACCATAGTAAATCCCATGTTAAGCATATATGTCATCACATGTGTCCACGATAACCATAAGAGGAAGTTGTGTGTGTGTGTGCGCGCGCGCGTGCTGTGTGGAGAGATAGGCTGTGAATTTTCATATAAAGGGTAAATTAGCTGAATAACATGTGATGTGCAAGATTCCTATATTTTGTGTTGTATTCACATTAGAATTGACAAGTTAAATGTTTAAATGGAAAAAATTTATAGCATTAGGGGAATTGCTTTTACTTTAACATAAAATAATTACAAATATATATGAGATTTTCAGTAAGAAAATCAAATTATCCAGAGAGTAAACATTGATACTTTATGTTAGCTCTGGTAAGGCATTATAAACACTTCAGTTTGTTATATGAGAACAATACAGAAGGTCTACCATACTATATATTGACCACAGGGGCCATGAAAGAGGATGACTAAAGAAAATGAGATTAAGACCCATTTTAAACTTACCATCAGAATGAGAATGGTAAACTGCGAACATAAATTACCAAAGTGAGAAAATTAAACTTACAGAAGTTTCATCAACCAAAATTGACGGCAGCTTCTTCTCAGTTGCAATAACGACTCCATTAGCAGCTGCAACCACCCCATGATAGCATTGTGAGTTTCATGAAAAGAAAATTCTATATAATCTTTTTCTTCAAAGATTGAGATGTATAGATCCTGTTCATGGATTAACAAAAATGTGCAAAAGCTCTATTTGCCTCTGCCATTTTAGGAGTCTCTTCCTTTTTGCGTATGGCATCACCAATCCCTTTGGCAGCATCCACTAATTCAGAACTTAATTTGAAAGCCATATTTCGACCCGGACGTTTTCGGGATGCAGCCAATAGCCAACGAATGGCAAGTGCTTTTCCTTGTGTTATGAGGAATGGTATAATGATAACAAACAATCCCAATTTTATTTCCCCCAAAACATCCCATGATAGCATTGTCATGCTGCTTTAAGATACCTTTAATTCCTAAAGATGTTTGACCAGATCCAACCGCAGTCAAAGCATGTTCGATTTGAACAAGTTTCCCCGAAGGGCTGCAGACATGAAGATTACAAAGCAGACAATATAAATACCAGCGCCAATTTTAAGAACGAGATGCAGTAACTCATTAGTTCAGCCGGTTAGTGCATACCTGAAAGTGGTGAGAGAGAAAGAGTACTGACTATCACCCATTGATTTCTCGACCAAATTTTACCAACCCTGAGGAACAAAATGCAAGCTAATTTAAACCCAAAACACACCCAAACAAATCCTACAGCCATACACTCAGGAAATTTACCTGATTGAGGAATTAAAAAAGATAGTGCAAGATGAAAACTCAATACCCTAAAGAAAAGTAGAAATGCATACAATTGAAATTCAACCCGGTAAATATAAACTGGATTTCTAACCAAACGTAGAAGAGTGCTAATCCAAATGAAATGTGATCAAACTCAATAAACATTTAAGAGAAAATACATTCATTTAAAGAATAAAAAACATTACCTGGATTAGTTTTGAAAATAGTAGGGAGAAATGCAATACACTGGGGTATACAGCACTTTATAGAGCGCAATTTCTTGAAGGAGAAGAAGCTGGTTTTGAATAATCTGTGATTTTTGGATTTCGGCCCATTTAGCCTTTTTGTGCCTTTCCAGTTCGGTGTGATATTGGGCCTTTTTGTTGGCCTCAAAGTATCATTGGCCCATCATCTAATGATTTTAAAAAATGAAACTAAAAAATTAATACTGATGTGGAATCAAAATATAAAATTAATCATCAAATTTACAAACATTAAAAATATTATTTTTAAAAATAAAATTTATTATTCAAAATATAAAAATAAATAAATAAAATTAACTATAAATGACCTGTTGGGGTAAAATTGGTATACCCAATCCATAAAGCCCCAGTCAAAAGCCCACCAAGCAGGTCCAGTACCAATCCCCAAAGCTGGGAGCCCGAAGACTCACTTGCTTGATGCTAGTCTGTCCGAAGCCGAAGGGACGAGTTTGAGTTGGTCGAAGGCAGGCACATTCTGCGATAGTTATTGGTGGCCATAACATGCTCACAACAAGCACATGGCGATCATCCGCGACCAAGGATAACTTTCCCTAAACCGCCAATATCTCATTGTGTAAATAGAGCTTAAAACGCTATGTAAAGGGTAATGCCAAGAGAATAGAATAATCAACATTCTTCTCTTGCAATTTTCTGAATCTTTCAAAAATACTTCACCTCGTTTGAATCAATCACATTCGGAGAATTCCATATCTCTGTCAAAAATTCACACCCACAACAATTGACATCGAATGTGGGAATTCTCTGAAAACAAGCCCTCATAGGTGACGAGGGAGGAGATCGACGCCCTGGTGAACTCAAGAATCGTGTAAATCAATAACGAACAATAAATAAAGGACGTTGGCGTTGGAGAAAGAGAATTAACAACTTAAGACAGTCGTTCAATCCCTTTCAAGGTCTGCACAGGAGAACCGTCCAAACTAAGGGAAAGACGAAGCGGAGATTGTTGTCTGGTTTCGAGCAAACCGGTGAATTTCCAATCCAAAGTTTGGGAGGACCTTGGTGCGTAACATGACACTCAAGACGATCAGGAAACCTCATTGTCTTCCTCACCAAGTTGCTCCGGTGGGAACGATCACCACAAGTCACCACCTAGGGGGGCAAAAGTCCGTCGCTGCAAACCATCAATATCAGCTTACTGATGGCAATGGGGCGGCCCTAGCCATACGGACTCGAGGAGAGGTCCCCCTTAGAACATTTAAGATAACCTCAACCAGAGACTTCGAGAGTTTGTGGAACGAATCGCTAAGTTCACCAGTTCAGCATCGTATATGAAGCTTATCGCCCGCGACAACTTTGCGGATACACCATTCATCGAAGAATTGGATAAAATCAAACTCCCTCAAAGGTTAGCACCACCACAATGACGCAACAATGGAACAACCGACTCGAGACCAACACATCGATCTCCACAAGCAGCATATGCTCACCCTGAGTGTACTGCTTCAGAGGAAAGAGGCTTGCACGTGTAAGGGATTCGGGGTGACCCTTTTCAGACCAGCGGTTCAATAGTTTATCCATCTTCGCAAAGAATGAACCAACTCATTCACCGAACTTCACCGACAGTTGACAAACCACTTTGCAAGCAGCAAGCCTGCCGGAAAACACCTGGATGACTTGTACTCTATAGTTCAATGACCCAAGGAGACTCTCTGTAGTTAGATGAAGAGGTTCAACAAATAGAAGATAGCATCAAGATCTCCACCTTTCGAAAAGGACTCCAAAAGGACTCTGACCAATATAAAAAATTGACCAAATAATCCTGCACGACGATGGAAAAAGGTACTTGCATTGGCCCACTCGCAAGTAAAATGGGAAGAGAACAATGCTTACCTAGAAGCTTGAAGGCAGACGCTTCGAGGGGAAAGGAAGGATAGGATCAGACTTAAAATGAGCCACCCCAGAAGCAACAAAAATAACTACCACCTTCACCACCAAAACTTAGGACCGAAAGAACAATTGCAGTCATCACAGGTGGGTCCGAAAATTAGTGGAATATCAAGATCATCGGGAAAGAGCCGCCACTGGGGAATGAGGAACGTGGTCTGTAAAATTAAGCTAGAAGACCTAAGTGACCCTATCACCTTCGATGATCAAGATGTCAAAGAAACGAGCCAGCCACACCATGACGCTTTGGTCATTACCTTGGGGGTATCACACTACAATATGAAGATAATCCCTTTAGACGCTAAGGGATTTGATGTAAAAAGGGTCCTCGTTGATAGATGAAGCTCCGCAAATATCTTGTTTTATCAATGCTTCAAATTGATGAATGAATCCGAGTCGAGAATATCAAAAAAATCGATCCCATTGGTGGGATTCAATGGTCAGAAACTCTGGATGAAGGGCAAGGTCGAAATCTCTGTATATGTAGGAGGGCGAGATGATGACCGCCTTTCAAGTGGTCAACTCACCGTCATCCTAGAACATGATTATGGGTCGACCCTAGAGTCATGCAATGAAGGCCATTATGTCGACTTACTATCAAGTGATTAAAATTCCTACCCCCTATGGAACCCAATCGTTTCAGGTATTAGGGAAACACGCTAAAAAAGCAACGACAAGCAGAGGAACTTGAAGAGGTCAACATTCATAGGAAGCGAGCTCGAAGTCAAACACAAGGTTGAACTCATTTTCTTGGTCACTAAGAGACGATCCACATTCGCCTGGTCTCATGTCGACATGACTGAAATCAACCTGTCTGTGATTACTTGATAGTGGGTGAACACTGACCAATTAATTTATCAAATTCGTAGACCGTTATGAAGTTTAACTCGTTAAACAGTAAAACATGGAATATACCCTACTCTTTAGACAGGTTCTAAATGAGAGAAAAGAATTAAACTACCTAAAATAAACATAAAATAAAGTAAACAAAACGAATACAAGAAAATATAAATTCTAGGCATTCTACTCCTTCCATAAATTATACTTGTTCAGAAGTATTAGTTATGTTATTCTCAGTCGTCCTGGCTCTGGAACGACAGAATGTGGAAATAGAATTGCAATTAAATCCTAGCTCGGGCATCTAACCAATTCGACTCTTGATAAGATCTACGGATTCACACTCCTATGCAGTTATTTCCTATTATTACCCACAATATTATGCATTATATTACATATATTATCCATATACTTCATATTATACTTATTATCTCATACTTAGTCTTTAGCTTACGCATCAGTTAGTTTTTATTTCACATTAACTCTACTATAAACACAAAATTATGTATTATATCTATCATATCATGTTGAGTCTCTATACACATTCTCTAATTCGAGTTTTAAAATAGTTTACAATGCTTTGTGATTATAATGCATAATATGTTTAATTGTGATGCGGAATAATAAGAGTATAATGATATGTTTGTGATTATAATGCACAATGAATTTGAATACAATGCATATGATTATACATATAATGCACAATGAATTATAATATATGCATATCTTTTTGCATATAAAGTGAATTTTATTTGAGAATAATACATATGCTTGTAAGTATAATGCACAATATGTTTGAATATAATGTATTTGCTTATGCATATAATGAAGAATTTTTGGCGTATGATGCAATATTTGTGAGTTATAATGTACAATCTGTCAAAATATAATGCAAGCATTTGTGATAATAATGAGCATTAAATCAAACTAAAAAAAAATGCATTATATTTATATAGATTACGCATTATAACTATTTTATTATGTTTTGTCCAATTTTTTCGCGTAAACATATTTGGTGTGAATTTCGTTTGAAAGCTTGTGTACCTTTAATTTGATATAGGATATGCAAAAAACTAATTTAAATTGAGTGAATTATGATCATTCGAAATTTAAAGAATTTTAGAGGAGAGAGAAAAAAAGAATCTTATACATATTTTCATAATTACCCCTAAATATCCAATAATGCATGATTTTAGTTGTATAATGCTAGACGGAAATTATTAAGTATTGATTGTTTGATC
>AYJT01001695.1:0-13066 GCA_001278415.1 Ocimum tenuiflorum | reverse complement strand
GGGCTCCCGAGCCTTGTCATCATGCACTTGGCATGTGGAATCAAAGTGACCAATTCTCCTGCATTTTGAGCAAACTTTTGGAAAGTACTTGAAATATAATTGTTGCTCATAGATAGTACCATCCGAAAGTTTCACCGACGTAGATTTAGTAGGGGGCTTGTGAGCATCGACAATCACCTCAATACGAGGCCCATTAGTCTCTTCCCGGTTCCGAACAATGGAGTTGGGGTCGATGCGGATGGGGGTCCCTGCGGCGGAAGCAATTTTGACGATGGCCTTAATGTTCCACGCGTTTAATGGGAGGTGCGGCAAGGAGACCCATGCCCTAAACTTGTTACACTGATGTACTGTCGAAGAGGAAATTAGTAGAATGGACGTTTTTCATTGAATGACAAAATTACTTAAAATTTTAAAAGATCAGAACACTCATTTCTAATTTGATTTATGTAAATTTATGTAAAGATAAAACCTTCTTCATTATCTCATTTAAGATCTGAAATATCTTGTTCAGATGAAGATTTAACCCCTATGACCCAAAGAGTAACTTGACTTAAATGTTGGATGATGAAGATGCCACAAACCAAAATAAAATCCATATGATAAATCGAAACGAATTTCTTAGTAAAATCGATGACAATTTTGTTCATAACCTTACATAGGCATGGAACAAATTACAACTCTAGCAAAAGTAGGAAACCCTAACGAGGAAACAAATAAAGCATGTGCAAAACATATAGAAACCCCTAATTAAACAGATGTAGACGTCTTCGAGCCCACTCGCCGTAATTCGTCTCTAATGAGCTTCTTGGACAACTCTTGAGCCCAACCCCTTGAATTTATCCATGCAAGACATGCTTGAACTTCTTGGCTCGAACTCATGTAATCAGCCCAACTGAAACTCGGAGCAGGATCTTGAATCAATGAACCTTAGGCTGCATCAGAACACAGAAGCGTGAGTCATATAAAGATGGTAAGGGAAGGTTAGATCATGAAGTGCCTAACAGAAAACCTTAACATATTAATAGAAGTAAATAAAGAGATGACACGCATCATATAAAGATAGAAACAATACAAGAGAGGTTTATATTGGTGAAGATGGTTCCATTTTCTGTACAGGAGGGGCAGCCACCTCCACCATATTCCGGCTAGTCGAGTTGAGGTCTTGAGATCTTTCACGGATTTCTCTGTATTCTTGACACATGGCACATAAATGACAGAAGAAATGTGTGATGAAGTCTCCACATGGTGCTTCCTGCACACAATAATCCACAGAGAAGGTGAAATGTACACATTGTGGTGATATCAAGTTGTAAGAATTAATTGAATAAAATAGTGCTTAAATTTGAAACTATCACTATTGAAGATATTAACAGAGAGGCCGTAGCAAGAATATGAATTAGAGTTTACAATCAAGCAACATTATACATAGGTTTGGTTAAGCAAAAGGCATATATTCCATATGATTCCTTCAATGTAACGATATAACCTTTGAAGCATCCAACTAGAGCTTATTCTGATTCAAATGAGAATGAAAAGAGGATATGGAAGAAAGAAGATCCAGTAAAGAAAGATGAGAACTGAATAAATGCAACAAGGCACGCAAGCTGCATTATTCACTTGCTTACAAATTCAACTTTAATTCCTTACGAAAACCAACTGCTCTTAAGAAATGATTATTACCAGATGTAATGTAATGGATCATAACACCAGCTTTAAACAGCAGTGATCCATACAACTTAGTTAGAGGAAAGTCATATAAGGACGATGGAGGGACAATATAACCAAGAAGCCTCAGAAAGGTGTGCCTCGATCCAACGTAATCAATCTCATCAACACCAAGAGACTAGCCTTAATTCATTTATTTTTAATTACCAAAAGGACTAGTCTATGTAAGTGAACATAAGTATCAAAAGAGCTTGAATAGAGAGACCGGATGGAGATGTACCTCCAAATTGTAATTAGCTCTTAATGTCCTCCTGTAGCCACAAGCATAGCATGCAACAAAGCATCCAGGTAAACCCAACATTACACCTTCGGTCATCATACAGCATATAGTATTAAGTAGAGCCCATAAAATAAAATGCATCATACAGGATCCCATCAGAGTTCCGGACCCTAAAGCCACTGCATTTCTCCCGAAAAGATAGCATGGGCAAAAAATCCCAACGCAGCCTGACAGAAGAATATGTTTGGACATCACGTAAATAAACTTAGTCCAGAAGTTTCTTGACTAGAACAGATTTCAGACAAACATATTCTCAATGGATCACCCGTTTGTATGAATGCATCATTAAACATTCAGATCATAGAAATACAAATTCTTTCATTAAGAAAATTCTTAGACAGACCATATAACATAAGAAAATTGTATAGCATACAAGGAAACAATAGTTTCTTTAATGAACAAGCACGTTGTATTAGCTCAGTTAATTGTGTTGCTCAATATGTGGTCTAGACTTTAAAAAGAGGCAAATCACTCATACAAACTTTTCCTATACATGATATCCTAGGAAAACTACATTTCATCCCTAGAAAAGTTACAAAAAGGCACTCTCAGTTTTCACTGCATGCACATAATACTAATTTATACTTCATAAGGCATGATTTCCAACATTTCAACACTGTCAAAAGGCACCTTTCATTCACTTTTTTGCTTCGGATAAATCAATATCACAAGGCAGAAAGTGGCATACAGCTCTGCATATCATCGAAACAAGCACAGATTCCTGAAGACCACTGCCCTGGAACATTATTGATGTGTTGTGGTGTAGGAATAACATCTGCAGGAGGACTATCTGCTTCTGCATCTGACTGTTCAAGGGGGATGTAGCGTGGTGGAACATATGAGTTCTGGCCCACCATAATAATCAGAAAGACTAAAAATTAAGAGCTATGTCCTGTTCAAACAGCAACCTGGAGCAAGAATTAAGAAGAAAGTAAGATAACAGATCCCCATCAAAGCTCTGAGTAAGATATACTGTCCTTTCTCATCCCAATTGTGAAGCCATGTATTATTCTCACCTCACCAATGACTATTATACAAAGATATCTTCTGCAATTTGTACAGCCATTTCTCCTCAATTCACAGCATTAGCACCTCTCACCCCCGACCCCCCAAAAAAAAATTCACATATAAGAAAAAACGGAGAAATGGTTCATCAGACTAATTCAAGTGTTATTTAGGTGTGTGAATGTAAATGAAAAATTCCATCCACATACAACCCTATAAGACCAAAACAAAGCAGGCGCCCTACCGTAAACCCCAAACTAAAAGTTCCAATCAAGCTCCAAGGTACAAATATTACTATCCTTCCTCGATGCAAGAAAAGTCAAAGTCAAATCCCTTACCCAAAACATATGAACAATATGTAATCGACTCAAGAGAATAATTTGTTTGGAACAAATATATAAACCGACGCCCAGAACTCCAATTAAAAGAAAAATAGAAGCCCTGCCGTGTAAAAAAAAAAATTGTAGCCTTTCATACTTCGATCATATATTTAGAAAATCCGCTCTTGCAGGTTCTCAAGAAGGCAATAACGAAAATAGGAGCGGCCGCCGTGAACAGCTGTGAACTTCCACCTAATCAAGAAAATCGCCACTACATTGTCACACGCAAACATACAAAAGGAAAAGAGAAATCGGATATGGGTTTGAGCTCCTACAAGTAACACCGTATTTCCAAATCGAAATTCGAATACAAAATTAAGTGCGTCTCTCAAGAAAAAAAGTTTCGAGTGGTATTCAAGATCGAATTTTGAAATTTGAGAAGTACGAAACCAAATGTGCAATTCATCTCCAGAAACAATGACGAAATTAAAAAGTGTAGAATGCGTAGCTTTTTTTCGAATCAGATGGTGAGAATCACCAAAGTTGAACACTCACCTGAAAGAGAGAGAGAGCTGCAGAGAAATTGTCAATTGGAAATTTGTCAGCAATTTCTGGTTTGAGGAGAGAGACTCTAAATGTCGGTCGAAATCGTGTAATTAAGATCATCTTACACAGCAATGCACAAACGCGCTTATTACATATTTTTGAGGGAAAGGATTGCCAAAACCCTTAGTATCTCTTTACTCGAAAAAAAATTTACTCAATGAAGGTATTTAATAAAATTCCAAATTATGTGTTTTTTATAAAAAAAATAGATTATATACAAATTATTTGAAATCTATCTATATTAGATCCTGGATAGCTAATTTTTCCCTTCAAATTTAACCGGGAAAAAAGATAACATGCATGTGCATGCATCGTCAAACAATTCCCGTCGTATTCTCATATAATCCCGATAAGAGTAAACCTCTCAAATCCGCACTTTATATTTCTCAACATTTAGCCAAATGTATTTATTTATCTTCACATATATGTCGCATGTGTGTGTATGCCAGTATTATTTATTTTATGCAAATATAGGTGGCATTAATGTAACTAAGATCGTATATTCTTAATATCTGCATTAGTATCCACCTATTTCAATTTATTAATATATGCGACTCCATCAGCATACAAACTAGTATATGTTCGTCAAATGTCCTCCACCATAACATCTTTTTTTTTCAACGCAAAAGCGCCCTAGCAGAGTTGGGGATTAAGCGTAATCACCAGCCAGTATATAGAATGAACAATAAATAATACAATAAATCAGCAAAGGACCATATCCAAAAATGGCCATGGCCCAAAAAATTGACTGTAAAAATTTGTAATCCTACCAATTGAAACACAAACAAAGTGCCTAGTCACTCTAACAAGGATGGACACAACCATCATAGAAAAAAAAATAAAGTAATACAAAGTGGAAAAAATAAAAAAATGACTATCCCAAAATAAATAATCTAGAACAACACTAATCATTCCATTTCATGTTTCTTTATTCTATATGCAAATAAGATTGTTAAATGAATAAATATAAGTTAGCAATTAAATAAGCACAAGCTAATGAATGATAAGTTAGCACATGAATACACATAAACTAAGAATAAGCATAAATTAAGGAGAAATACAATTAGCATAGTAAAAAGAAGAAGCACGAGTTAACAAATAAGTATAGAGTAACAACTGAACTAGGATATCAAAAGGCATACGCATGATGAATTTAATTAAATATATAAACATAAATTAACCGCATAAGTTGGACTCTCCTTCGCAATTAAACCTATAATCATGTCCATCACCATCACCTTCTTCTTCTCTGTAAGTTTTTCAACCTACACCTTCTCAATCTTCACCTTATCATCATATAGATACACTATCTGTTAATATTTCCATCTATAACTACGCGACATGTTCTTCTATTTTGTATTCATTTACCATTTTTTGCCCTCCGGCATTTTCACAATCTCACGTTTGTTTCTTTCATTTTTCTTGTAATTGTGAACCCTCCTTATTCATCGTATGAGAAGGTGAGTAGTGCATGTTGAGCATTCATTTTTGTTCGCACGTGTCTGTAGCTACGAATTGAGCTCGTTTTCCATCATTGTCGGCGATGGGGCTACTGAAACGGAAATCATCGTTGTGCCCCGTTGATCAGCATTGCTTTGAATGGGCGAGGCGGTACTTAGGTCTGTGTCTGTGCAGCACAAGACACGGGTTCTCAGTGGGTGTGGGGTTTATCAGTGTGCTGAGTTGGTGTCTGGCTGAGATACCATAGATCACCACCAATTACAAGAAAAAATCTGCTGAGGGACTCTCCTTTCTGTTTCTTCTGACATGGATTGTCGGGTAATTTTCTAATTTTGCAATGCTTTTTGTGCTGCTCAGATTGTGCGCTGCATCAGCTCTGCATGTTGTGTAGTAGATGTTTTCTCTTTTGCTCTTTTTGGCTGTTGGATTGGTATGTTAGTTGAATTATTGCCTTACGGAGGGTGATTTGGATGCTTCGTTAATCATTTACTTTTTAACTACTTTGAAAGAGATTCTTTCAACCTTTTTGGCTGCATACTAGAACCAGAAACTGTAAGTTTTTTTGCTGTTAATGTATTTATATCTATTATAAAATGCTTAATCTTCTTTGCCTCGTATGCTAACTTTAAAAAAAGGTTGATGTATGCATGATTGGTCGAGATCACTTCATAAGTTTCTGATTACTTGCAAACATAGCATATGATGACTGCAAAAATGTTAAACTTATGTGATTTGCAGTGATCTTAAACCAGAAACATTAAATGGGACATATTCTACGCTTTTGCTTATCTTTCTTTTAGGGTTTATTTACTTGCCTGAACCAATATAGTGAAGTAACATAGAGGACCTTGTCCTGTTTGTTGCATGCTTGCATCTACAATCTCTCTCATTAAAGAGATAGACACAGAGATATCTAAAGGATCTATGAAGACTCCGTTGGATTTCAAGTATCATGAGACGGGATGATTGGTGTTTGTCTCACTAGCTTTGGCAGCAATTAAACACAAAATAATGAGAAGTATGAAGTAGTATAGCAATGAAATTCCGTTGAGAACATTATTTGTGATTTACACTCAGTTTTTCTAGTGACCTTGCCATCCTATGAAACGTTGGATGAGCTACAGGCCATGTTTAGTTGATGTTCCAACCAGGTTGTAATGAACAGGTCATATTTTAATGTACTGATACTGATGTACTAGCTGATTTCTTTTGTGCTGATTGTGCATGGTGAACAATGATTTTAAGATAAATATTGTGTTTGAGCTATCATCTACTAGTAAACAATGCCACATTTTTTTTAAATTAGATATTTGAGCCCAAAAAGATCTCTATCTGATACAGAGAGCTTGCATTTGGTAATTGAATGTCTCACTTGTGCTTTTTTATTTGCAGCTCCCAACACAATATTATACAGCAGTGGTATGATTTTTCCATAATTCCACCAGGCATCTTTCCCACGTTCAATTATGCCAGTCATTAACAATTGACAAAATTGTATAAATTACGTTATCTCGTGATTTCTTGCAGTTATATCTTGTAACTACCATTATTCTTGCCTCACAAGCGGTGTACTATAACCACTTTTATCCACGAATGAAATCCAACAAAAAGCGGCAGGAGGTTTGTACTTACCTAACATATATATGAATGCACTCAACTTATGAATCCATGTATTGCTGCACTTTCAAGGAGGCTCATATTCTAGATGCAAACTAATCACAGATTTTAAAAAAGTTATAACTTGACTCGGATTATTAAATTGAAGTTACTTTTAAAAGGGAGCGCATGCAATGAGAATTTCACAAATATCCCATTTTGGATATTTTTTTATCTCCAGCATGTTTGTACGCATTATGGTTCAAGTCTTTTACCGTTGTGTGCCATTCCAAACCACACTTCTGGGAAAAAGCGAAGGCACTCCATTTATGGATTCATTACGTGTCAAATCTTATAGCAATTTTTCTGGAATATTTATTACAAGGCTGTACAAGCTGAAGATGTGGAAAGAAGAGAACAGAATGATCCTGATACTGAAAAGGGCTATGTACCGAGATGGGGAGTGGTTCCAAGTTCAACTGTTCCTGATGCATTCAGTTCTCCCTGTAGTTACGATGAGCTATATTACATGTCAGCATTCCCTCTAATCGAATCCTTAAATGCATTTCACTGGATATTTTATTTGATGGTATTGATTTCATGCCTGCAGATTCCATTGGTTTGTTAGAAGTTCTGTACAATCGGATAAAGTTCATTATCAGCTTGCTAGATAGATTAGTATATTATATTTCTTTGGTTGAGTTGGGGGAGGGGAGGTGTTGATTGAACCCTAAACCTCTCTCATTGCAAAGTTGTTACACGAGGGCGTCCACCACTGCGGTATCCCCGAAGAGACCTAGTATATTATATTTCTTGTGATGCTTTTATACCCTAAAATTTTTCAATTTAGTCAAACTGGTTGTTTACCCAAATCAGTTACTATAGCCTCCAACAGAAGCTATTCGGCTCAATGTAATGTTTGCATTATGATACTGTATATATGTCATGTACAGATTTCCCTCATTCTAAATCATAAGCCACTAGCTCTATAATAAATCTAAGTTGTAGATATTTAAAAATTAGGGATTTTTCAGTTAACTGTGTCTTTTGTTATAGTGGTATTCATGCTTACTAATAAATTCAGATGTCATAGATATCCATCGGTTGATTTTAAATTGATAATTAATATTTGACTGTTGGTAACAAGTAATTAAACTAACATAGGGGTTTTCAGGTCAGCAAGATCTCTCACAGTTAGTAGCACACCTCCTGCAGTGGCTTTCCTTGGTTTGAAAAGTCCTGTTTTGGACATTGACCAACGTTGGTTCAATGAACCATTGCTAGGTGAAGTCAGATCACCAAAACCTGGTACTCCAAAAATCAAAACCATGCTGTGTGTGGTGAGCTCTGTATAGAGGACCCTTCGTTGCCAGTATACCGCTTTAGTGCTTTCCTCTGATCTGGTTTTCACACTCTTTACTTCAGGTATCCTTGATGACATTCTTGGTGGGCAGTCACAATCATCTTGTAGCAGTAAGACTTGAAAACAACTTGGTTTCAAGAAATCAAAGAGGCATTGTGTTTCAAGTTGGACGACAAATCTTAGAGGAAAAGGTTGAAATATGATCTTGATTGGTTGATGTTTTAACTTTGCTTTGAGCAACATGGCATACTAGTTATTTCATCTGGTGTATTCTTCCATTTTTTTTTTCTGTTTTTATGCTTGGGGTCCCTCTATTAAGCATGTGCATGCATAATACTTAAGCTTCTCTTAATGTTGATCCAAAGGCAAATATCTGTTGAGCAAGCGTAGCTCTACTGCTTCTTACATTATCGCAAATATATAGTTATCATGAACTTGAATTTGTCTAGGATTTCATAATATGTTTTATAATCATTGAAATTGCAGGCTACAAGAAGTCCAGCATATGAAAACAAGGCTCCAGGTCACAGCAGGACTGGATCAATCCTTGGTTGGGGAATGACAGCTATTTACTTGGGAGGGCGTCTTCCTCAGATTTACCTGAATGTAATTAATTGGATCTGGATATTTTTACACAATTAGTTAATGTATTTCCATAAGAATGCTTTATTTTTTATCCAGCAAAAATTATTCAGAACTTAGCTGAAACAACTGAACCTTCTTAAAATGTGATATTAAAGAGATGCATGGGTAAACATGAATATTGATTCTCTTCTCACACTATATTTTATAGACAATTACTTCGAAATTTAGATTGCAATCCTGCTTGAACAATCTCTTAAAGTAATTCGTTATATAAGCACAGGCCTGAACTGGAACCTTTTCTTTGTGCAGATTAGAAGGGGGCATACAGAGGTATATATTTTTATCATTTTATTGCTATTAAAAAAAATCCATCATTGATTTATAAATATCACCTTAAACTATGTTTCTCATGTCATTACCATTTTCTGTGATGAATTGAGGTAGTAAACACCGTGAATATGAAAAGTTTTACCACTGTGTTGTCAGGGGCTTAATCCATTGATGTTTGTATTTGCTATTGTTGGCAATACTACTTATTTGGCAAGGTGAGCAAGTTCCCACTTTCCCAGTTTAGTTATATCTCATAGCACTTAACAATGCTTGGAATAATCCTCACATAATTATTTCTCTTATAATTATGTTTTGTTTATTCTATTTCATATTTTCCTGTGCAGCATCCTACTTAACAGCTTAGAATGGTTGAAGATAAAACACAATCTTCCTTGGTTGGTGGATGCGGGTGGATGTGTGATTCTTTTGTATCCTTTACTGTCTCTGATAATTCACCTTCTTTATTATTCTTTCATGTATGTCATTACATCTTTAGTCTGAGCATGAATTGCATTAAGTGATTATTGTTTCATGCTTTTTAGAATGATATTATATCCTTAATGAGTTGTCCAGATACTCATTCAGTTTGTTTACTTCCGTCGTCGATCAAGGAGTGCAGTTGAGAAATACGTATCTTGAATGAGTCTAAGATCATAAATAAACAGCATCTCAGGTGATCTTCAACGTCTGGTTTACCTTTGCCCTCAGCTATCTTATTTTTTTTGTCAATCACAAATCTTCCCTAGGTTTTCTATTACTAAATTCCATCCTCGAGGTTGCATTGTGGAATTCTATCACGGTGCCCACTGCACTCACAACATGAGTGGGCCCTACACCTCTTACGTGGGTCACACGTCTATTGTGATTGTTGTGGGCAGTCCCAAAGAATTTGCCATTTGCATCAATCGCAATTATCATGTCTAATTTGCATGGAGTCATCTTCTTGCTAGCTTGTAGTCATCAACTTATAATGTATTAGGCCTGCTTGTGTTTAATCCTCACAATAGGTATCTAAACCCCCTTACTTTTGGACGCTCTTACATGTATGGTTTAGTCATATTCAATCAAATAAAGAGGTTTTACATTTGTCTAGCTTATAATGATAGAATGAATACTTCTGACAATGTCACATTCTATAACAGAGCAGGATAGAAACTTAACATGAGTGGTAATTTGTGTGTTATGACGTATCGAAGGTAGCAGAATCTAGGCCAGACAACTCAAGAACTACTTGTCCACACAAACACAAAAGCTCCGTCACCGATTGTAGCTCCACTAAGTTGCAAATACTTCTTTCTTGAGTTTGTAGTCAATCCCATCCTCTTCAAGCTCTTCGGTGTTTTTTCAGGAACATTTTTAGGTCAATCGAGACCGGCCATCATAAGGGAAGAAACAAAACATAAATGTGAGATAAAATAAAATAGTGTAGATAAATCACAGGCTGCAGCTTGTTTGAAGTAGGGATGTTTTGTTAGAAGTTTTGATTTTTTGGCTGCAGTTTTTTGGTGTCTTGCACTTGTGGTGGAGGCTAAGAAAAATATCATCTCGGTTGTGATTTTTTCCAACATCTTTTAGCCATCGTAGTTTGAACCATTCAATTTTGCCGGTATAAAATCAGTACACTCATGAATGATATTAGCATAGTAGTAGTAGTGATGCCCACCGAGAAATTTGGAATCAGAACTGGCTTGTGTAAATCCAATTCTTTAACACTTCCGATCAAAATGGGGGTAAGTATTCGCGTTTGGACCAGAACCGACATGTTTCAAATTCTGTTCTGGTTTTGTCTTAGAACTGTATGCAATGTTCTGGGTTTTCTGGGCTGTAGGACTACAAGTTGCATCAACTTACAATTACAATCAGTTTAATCCTATTATCAATTTTTTTTGGAACTTTATTATCAAAACTCAACCTATACTACAAATGATCAATTTTAATTTTTAGCTGTATGGAGTTATTCTCTCTGAAAAAAATGATCATATACTTCAAGTATAATACTTGTGTACTTTTTCCCATGAACAAAATGACATTTTTCTTCGCTAAAATATTACTTTACCTTCTGAAATAATATTACAAAATTTCACATTTGTCTCTATCAGAATTATAAACAATATTCCCTTCACTGAATGATGTTTTTATTTATGTTGTTCAGTGTTATAAGCAATATTTTCCAGCATTAAAAGTGATATTTTTAGTCTTAGAAATAATAGTTCCTTTACGGATTGTATAGAAGAATTCACTTTATAAAACAAAATTTGTGAAATGGCACAAGTTATTCTATAGAAATATATATTGAGAGAAAAAGTTAATTATGAGCAGTGAGCATAAAAAGAAAAGGACCTTAATTAGTTCGCTTTCTTATAAAATTTGTACCATGGGGCAGTGGTGACCCATCCATAAAATCAAGTGTCTATCTCAAACATATCTACTCTTATTATTCTTTTCTTTTCCTTTTCAAGATAAGTCTACTTTTCTAATCTTATTATTATTCATTTCTATGCAACCAGCATCCGGATAAATGATGCTTCAGATTTTATGGTGTTTTATCTTAATTTTGTGCATTTTACAACTCATTAGAAACACTAGTATGGATAAAAATTATTACATATTTTACAGAATATTATTTCATAAAAACAAATATCAAATGTATGAACTTAAGATTTAGTGTGTTAATATATTTTCTGTGGCAGAAAAAGTAGTTAAAAAATAATCCAGTGCACATTTTTCTGAAGACTAAAGAAGTACGATTTGTGGATCAAGTGGTCATGTCATTATGATCTGCACCTACTTGAGAAAAAATAATGCCCAACAGTTACTACAGTTTATTTTAGTTCATTATGTTTCTATCATTGTGTTGTAAATTGCAATTACAATGACATTATAAAAATTAAATGACAAAAAAATTATGTTAGTTGGCTTAAATAATTTAGACGAGTCTAAATAAGCTACTCTCATGACTCAAACATATATGAATATGATATGGTGGGTTTAATAAATAGGCTACGCATATAAATCATTTAGATGATTTAATAGACATACACTACATTAATATAATAAACTATCACCTGTGCATAATATAATAATGCAAGAAATCCATCTTCAATCTGACATGTCAATTTTGAATGTTATATCCAATTATATTTCAAACGGGTACTCACAGTAATAAGTTAAGCATTTTATTTAATTGTATGTTAAAGGAGATTTTTCAAACTTGCACGTTCCATTGGAAAGTGAACCACTAGTAAAGTGAAATCAATAAGTACACTGATCATGTCCAAATTATAAGTGAAAACGATAAGTACACACTTCACTGATCATGTCCAAATTATAAGTGAATTTGTTACTATCAAAATTATTTAGTTTATTATACTAAGATATAAGTGAATTTGTTACTATCAAAATTATTTAGTTTATTATACTAAGATTGTAGGCCATTGAACCCGATTAATAGCCAAATTAAGATTTTTTTTTTTTCTTATTTTGAAAGCTGATCAAAAGCAATTATTTTATGCCTCTAGATGCGAAAACGTGCAACACACAAGTCCCTAAAAATTTCACACAAAAGTACCATTGTAAAGAAGAACGGAAAAACAGTGCATGAAAACCGCCGCCGCCAGTTAGTAAACGGTAAGTGTTCTCACACATTCTAAATTTTCATGCCGCAAAAGCCAGCGACAAACGTGCCGAGTGATCGCTTCCCAGAGGCGGCTTATTCGCCCGCGGCGGCCTTCCTCCCATTTGCGACGGCGCTGCCCCTTCCGCCGCCGCTGCGCACTTCACTGGCTGCGGCCCCAC
>AYJT01001596.1:0-11010 GCA_001278415.1 Ocimum tenuiflorum | reverse complement strand
ATAATAATAATAATAATAATAATAATAATAATAATTTGAAAACCTCGTATTCACATTGACAGTCAACTTCACAAACACAAATCTCACTTCTATGTCAAGTCATGGAAGGCTAACTTTGGCGTTTTGGTATTTGTGAAATTAGCTAATTTAAAAGGTGATGCAGGATTATAAATCTTGTAATGCATATTAAATCTTTCTAGGCTCTTATGAACTATATACTCGCATTTTTGTGGAGCCTTAGGATCCCTCATTTAAGTGTGAAATTGATTATTTCATGCCCCTATTCAGTCCCTTGAAAATTCTATAGGAGTTGCTCTTTGTTTGTACCTAAAAATTCGTATAACTTCCTACTTGAGTACAGTATTTGGATTTATTATTACGTGTAACATATTACACTATTGACTTGCAAGATTTATTAATAACAACACGAGGTTCCTATTCAAGGGCTAAATAGAATAAACCAAATTCATTGAATTAACACGATCATCAAAGGCAAAAAGGAACTTACATCATCTTTGCCTCCATGAATCTTCACTTTTTAAATAAAATATGAATTGAATCATGTAAAGTTATTACATCATTAATTAGTTGACCAAATTAACCTCATGATAATGTAATAGAACGGGACAATCTGGAGTCTAGGTCCCAATGTTCGAAATTGCCCTGGACAAAATCATAGTGTGCTCCCTTCACCCTTATGCTTTTCTTCACCACAGCTTCCCTCACAAATGGATAGCTTAGCAGGTTCCCAAGTGATATGTTCACAGCTTCCTATTTCAAAAGTATTTTCATGAATCAAAATTGGATTTTTCGAATCCTCTATTGTAAAGCGATGTTTATATATTTCGATAGTTTACCTTTTCTAGATACGCACATTGCTCTTCCAGATTTAAATTTTTGTATTCGGATTCTACTTTGGTCCTGGCAGCCTTGCAAATCTTTACCCAATCCTCAATGAAGTCACTGCTCACAATTTAGGGAAGGAAAAATAATGTGAATTATGGAGTATAAATCAGGGAGAATATTCAATTATATTCTAATATAAATATATAATTTAAAAAAATAAATATATACAAGGAATTCCAAATTAAATATAAAACTATAAAAAATTGTTCAATATAGGATAAATTTATTTTTCCGACACTAGAATACTAAGGCGACACAAATTCGAAATTTCTATTGTCTGAACAGCGGATTGAACTATTGCAATCTCAATTTTCTATATTTGAACAATTTCTGATAGTTTGTACATTTATCTGAAATTTCGAATAATTGGTAAATTTTTTTCTTAAAAGAAATTGCATAGTTTAAAATATAATTAAATGTTTTTGTTTAGAAATTAGGCTCATTTTTTAAGTGTACAACATACTAATTTCGTAATTTTTTTAATTTATCTTGAAGTATATTTTCGATTAGAGGAAATATTTGAACTATTCTGAAGTAATTAATATTATATTTCATGGAAAATTAAAATACACAAACCTTTTGTTGGTGCCATCATCAGGAATAGACATGAGGCCCTTGATGCCTCCACAGCAGCTGTGACCAATAACCAATATATTCTCCACCTATATATCAATTATTACAATTATTTACTTTATATATTGCCATTTAGTATTAATATGTTAAAAACTATCAATATATATATTTGAAAATGGTAACTTTTATCACCTTCAGATGTAGTACTGCATATTCAATTGCGGCCCCAACACCTGAATATTTTGTCTGCATATTTCACATAATAATTAGTCCTTCGTATTAATGAAAATTGTTATATTAAATTCAATGCACGAAACGATATAGAAAATGAAAGGAAACACCTAAACGGAAACTCAAATAGGCTTTTAGTAACATATTTTTTAGTTGACCCTTTCGTTGAAGGATCTTTATACTGAACTATCCCCCAAGGGTTATTAACAAAGTTTTGATTAAGGCAAAAACTTGCGTTAGACGGCTTAAATGATTTTGACGAATCTGAATAGTTTATTTCCACCAACCCAAACTCATATTCACCTTGGATCTTAAACTCAATCACATATTCATCCTGAATCCTAAATTTAACCCGTCTAAATTATTTAGGTTGTCTAATGCGAGACCTCCTCTTTGATTAATCATGATTTGCTAATTTCTTTTTCCGTAATATTTTTTTATTTTTCTCTATTAAAATAAATAATTCCAAATAAAAAAAAAACAGAAGGAAATGACGTATCCAAAATTACTTTAATACATAGGAAAAAAATTTTCAAGAAAAAAAAATCATGTTTATTTAGACTGCATTTTATAATATTTGTAGTGGATTTTACCTTGTCGCAGGGAGGGACCATATTGGCAATATTTCGGACAACAAATGCCTCCCCTGGTTGGAAATTCAGGATGTGTGAAGGGCAAACTCGGGAATCCGAGCATGCAAATACCAAAAACTGCAGATAAATTCGAAATTAGTTCTAATTAATGCAACCAAAGTCTGGTATAAACAACTTTTATTTATTTTATATTCCCACATGTAGCATTCTATGATTAAATTTACAATAATCGAATAAAATATTTCAGTCACAAAATCGACGTAACAAAATTGTTTCTAACAGTGTTAGATAAATTTTTAGTTCTATATATATGAGATCAATATATATAAATTTATTACGAGCTAAAGTCGATACACAATCATTAAATTTACCAAAAGGCATCAAAATTTAGATTTTTTTTCCTAAAGAATATCTCCATTTTTAAATCTACAAACATTTAAAAATGATTCTGATTAATTTTGAAAAGTTGCGTACCTTCGGGGATTGTCCTTGGGCAAGCTTCGAGTACAAAGCACGGTCCTTCCTACAAACATATTGAAATATTTTATGTTAAATTTAGTAATTGATATAATCTAGTAAAGAAAATGTTATATTTGAAATTAGATTGTTGGTTATATTAGTCTTTGTGATACATGATTTCTTTGAGACGATTTGCTGTTAAACCTCCTAACTGATAGACAAATTCAATCCTACTCTATTCATTTCATTTGAGAAGTTGAAAAAATTATTTAGATCCGTCCAAATTATATGAAAGGCCTAACATAAGTTTTTGTCATTTTATTGAATCGTTGGTTTTCTAATATGTAATTGGTACCATTTAAATTTTTTTTACTTTTTTCTTCATCGTTTTTAAAAATTCACTATGGTGATCAATAAGTTTTTATATCTAGCATTATTTCTAATTTTAAATCCTAAAATAAGTAGCTTCAATGACACTGCCTACTCGTGATATATTTATTTCTCTATTTATTTATTTTCTATAGTTGGATAAGGGAAATTTGGCAAATCTACTCCAAAACTTTTTATAACACTTTGTACATATTTATTGCAGAGAGACCAAACATTAATTTCTCCATCAATTATCATAATTTCTATAGGATAAACTTCAATCTTGTAGAGTATGTTTTAGTTTTTCTTTACTTTTATAATTTGACAATTGTAGTCGAACGAATAACAGATAATCTTATTAAGGATAAAAAAAAACGTCACTACTTTTCAAAATGTATTAAAACTCCATTCTTCAAAAAATTTCCCGAACTTTTTTTTTACCATTTTGATTTTAATATTTTAAAGGTTGAGAATGTTGTAAAAAGAAAGCCAAAACAATATCTTTATCTTATAGATACTCCAAATATTATATTAAAATCTCAACATAGTTAATTAAAAGAAAATTACTTACTCATATTTCTCTTTCTTGAAATGTTCAAACCCGGCCCGAATCCTCTCGGTCGGGTCGGGTACCGACTTTATCGCTCCATTTTCACCTGCCCCCGCCAACTCCACCGTCAACCGCCGCACCTTCGCGGCGGCAGCCGCCTTCAGTTCACCCTTTTCACTGCAGTAAAAAACAATATATAAGAAACTTTTTTTAAAAAAAAATAAACAGATTGTCTTATAAAAGTAGAAGTCATCGCACACGCTCACCTAATGCCATGAATATATATCATTAATTAATATTTATTAATATAAATAAACATATATACGCCATGAAAAGCATGAAACTCCGATGAAGAGAGAACGAAGGAAAAAGATATCATAATTGCAGAAAATGAGAAAATAAATTTTAAAAAAAAACAGTTAAAATGACTACCTAAGAAGCTTCTGGAGAGCTGCAATGGCTTCCTCGTATGTCTCCTTTCCCATCTCCTCTCTCTGCAAAATCACATAGTTCTTCATATATTTCCTCGAAATTAAGATTATTAATTTAAAAATTGATAAAAAAAAATGACATCATTTTTTAAAGAATGATGAGAATAGTAATATATACCTGATAAATTTCCCAAATAAGTTTTCTTTAAAAAAAGACAGAGAAAATGATTTTTATGAAAGTAGAGGTTTTTTCGGTGAATTTCGAGGGATTTAAGGATTAAACCTGTAACTAGAAGGTTCTTCTAATAAATCAAAAAACGAAAAAAAGGAATGTGGGGAATTAATGAGAGATTTAGTCGAATAATTTGGTGTCAAAGAGAAATGTGTGTTTGGTTCGTAGTTTTATAGTAAGATCAGCAGTCCATGGTTGACTCTGTTAGTTTAATTTTTAAAAGCGCGTGTCATAAATAAATATTACAATAAAGCGCGTGTCATAAATTTTAGTAAATTGAAGTTTTGGATTATTGTTATTTTGTTTTGTTTTTAGGTTTCCAGTTCAATTAATATTTAATAAGTGAGGTAGAACTTATTGGAAAGTAGTAGTAATAATCTGTGGGAGATAAAATGCTTACTGTATTAATCCGTACAAATATAATTCGATAAGGACATAAAATTGATTTTATTAAGTCTAATGCCGCAGACATACGCGAATATGATACAAACATAATCTGATAAAATAAGCACGACTAACAAATAATAAAGTTGATAAAGGGAATTAATTTGTTATAAATTTTATTAAGAGATTATCCAATCTGAATTCGAGACCATTAACTGAGTATATGTATTAGATACAAGAATTTTGTGTATTTACCATGCCGATCATCCAATGAGAGTCAAAATCTCATGAAATTCAACGCTAAAAATTTATAATCATACAAATTTATAACAAATTACTGTTAAGAATATTATTTAGTTTTATTTATGTAAATCCTTGACGATACAATTCATTGAATTAATTTGATCCATGTAATTTGTTTAGTTTAGCTTTGTAATAGTCAGACTGAAGAAATGAAAATGGAAGCTAAAGAGTTCAAAATCGAAGGATCAGATTATGGGGAACCGAAACTTAGGTTGAAGAATTAATTCTAAGAATTTTGAACTGTTCAACTAAGCAGGTATGAGAAGGCCAAAATTGAAGTTCAAAACTCAATTATGATGATCTAGAACCATGAGGAAACTGATCTAATTCTAAGATAAAATGCATTGTCAGTTTTAGAAGAAAATTGACTCAGTTGTAAACAACTAAATACCCAACTTTTAAAAAGGAAAACTGAGTGCTGAGAGCAGATAAAATCAAAAAGTCAAGATAATTCCGAGAATTTTCTGAACTGAGTTATTTTTCGAACTAACACTTTAGGATTTAAAGTTAGCTATCCTAGTCAGCATTACCCAACGAATAAAAAGGAAAAGGGTGAAGAAGTGAAGAAAGTCAAAAAAACAAGGTCAACATGTGTTGTTAGGAATATTTGTATTTTGAATGATGTCAAACACCATTAGTGCAACATTAGTGTAGAATTGATCTTAGAATGTAATGATATATAGAATTGAATTGTAATAGTTTAGGTTCACGGAGAGCTGGAGCTGAAAGATTCAAGACTAGAAGTGTATCAAGATCAAGTTCTAAGTACATACCATAGCTGAGAAGATCTGAGCTGCGAGAACAGCTGATCACAGCAAAGAAGGACACAGCTGACAGTTCCTTCATGAAATGACCAACTGAGAAAAGAAGACTCTTAAGCTGATAAATAAATCAGCTAATTGTCACTTCGAAGAAAAGGTCGATAGAACTAAGTCAGTTCTAAGTTAACCATAAAGCCCAGTTGTCCTCAAATACAACTAAGACAAAAGAAGAATATCATAAGTGAATAGACTTGCAGCAGAGCTGACCTACCAAATATTTCCTTAAAAGGTAGTCAGTCAACTGGTTATTATCCAGCGGATAATAACCACAACTGTTTGTCCACCGAATAAAGAGCTGATAAAGCCTGCTGTAAGTACAAACAACGACACTATTTTTAGATGCCGATTTTGAGGGATGTGTCCATTGAAAGACAACGGATACTATTCAAACTCCTCACCTATAAATAGAAGAGTCATCGGAAGAGAGAAGGTTATGATTTATGAATTTACGAGCTCATACGCTTATAGCAATCTGCTCTCAAACTCTCTCTCTCTAAAGCATTCAGCTTTCCGAGTTTTCTTACTCGAGACTCACTGGAGATCTGATAGCTGTTTACGGCCAAGGATTCCGAGAACCTTTCTTTAGATTTCCATCTGAGAAAGGAAAATAAAATCTGATCAAAGTTCCTAAAGAGAACTCAAATCTTCACCTGCCGATCAAACAAGTCTAGGAAGTGGATTCCAGTAACACTTCGAAGACCAGCCGTGCCTACGACCAAAAACATGGGAAGATTTCCATTTCAGAAGAATCCTAGTTATAAACCGTATTCAAACACCGTGTATAACAAAGATTAGTGAATTGACTTCTTGTGAAGAAAGAGAGGACGTAGGATTTTTCATATCCGAACCTTTATAATATCCTGTCTTATTTACAACTTTCATTTACTTATTTGTCTAAGTGTTTGAAACTAGCAACATTAGTAGCTGGAGTATAACTGCTAAACAAATCTAAATCCTACTCGACAACAAGTACTTTAAAGACCCAGCTGACTTGCATTACAAGTCAGTTGAGACATAAAAACGGCTAATCTTAATTCTGCAATTTTCACTAACGTTTCTGCAAAGCAATATACTCTAATTTGGGACCAACAATAACCTATTCGTCAGAAAGTATAGTACGGAGAAGAAAACAGCGTACGGATCACCAAAGACCTCAACTACCCCGAACGGACATATTCTCAAGAGAGATCTAGGACTTCAACCTGAATGAAAAAAATAGAATACTGATCACAGAAGCTCATTCTCTTATTAAGTCTCTCACTCTTAAACTACAACCATGAAACTTCACGAGAAGCCTGTCTCCAACGGCTTTCACAACTGAAATTTGCATTACCTATAGTTCCGAGATCACCAGACCAAGTTTGAGAATCAACCAATCTCATTCTTCAAACGAAATCAAACCTTCAACATACAAAGATGTGGAGCAAGCATCTGAAGAATCGAAGCTTCGTCCAACGCCGTGTCTAAGTCTTTGAGCGGTGAAGCCCAACGACTGAGAAGAATAATCTCTATAATTCGTGTTTCAACACATTTCAAAAAATTGATTATTAGTAGAACTCTTTCGGTAGTAGAAGGAAGAGAGGACGTAAGAGCATTCTCCGAACCTCTATAAATCTTTGTGTTGTTTGTTGCTTTCATATATTTACTTCTCGTCTATATATCAAATTTGTCAGTTAAACTGATTTATATATCTGAAAACTGACCCAATATAACTAGACGATGAGTTGTGTTAAAACATAACTGACTTAACTTAAGATAAGTCAGTTATTATATTTGAGCATTACCTTTAATTCCGTAATTTTATCTTAAATATGAGAACAATTATCTTATCGTTATGGAACTATTAATTCTAGAAAAAAATAAATAAGAAATGGAACGTTGGTGTGGAATACTTGTGGACCATTCTATTTTCTAATAATTAGGCCTTGAGAGAGAAAATCCATGAATTAGCACGCGGTTTTTGCACGTGGATGTTGATAAATTTAACCTTGAAAATTGATTAATATCTACAAGTTGTCGGTTGAAGATGAATGACATTTTTATATTTATGAAATTCAATTCTTGATTGGTGGGCGTGAATAATTCAATTGACTGGCCTATGTAACGTGATTCGACCATTCGAATCGTTTATTGCATGCACACTTATAACTGAAAATTGGGTTGGTTGGGTTTATTGTGGTGTTTTAGAAGAATCCATTTTTTCAAAGGATAAACCTTGACGTATAATAAATTATAGGATTTTCAATTACATAACAAACCATGTAAATTTTGTTCAATGATATAGTAAAGATTTCAGTAATAAAAAGTTGACTATGTACCGTCGAATCGTTCAAGTTATAATCAGCTTTCCATCGCCGTACTAAACTGGTTATATAAAAATTTGATGGTGAATGGTCAACTTTCCATCACAGAAGAAAAGAACCCATGATATGGTTGAACATAATAAAAATAATTTATATGTAATAAAATATTCTGATAGCTAGCTATATAAGTGAAAATAGCATACAGTCATCGAGCAGAGGTATAGAAGGTGCTCCTATAATATAAGATAATTGGGTAGGAATTTTTACAAATAAATGAATCAAAGTAGCCAAAGCATAAAGATAAGTTGAAGCTAATAGTTTATCATACAATTTAAGAATTGGCATTTTGTATTTCCAATTTTCAGTTAAGTCGAATAAGTGACATTTCTAGGTTAATTTGGACCTCTCCCGAGCTTTTATTATTGCATGAGGATCGCAATTTATATTATGTACTTTAAAGTTTGAAGGTGGACCAATTGAATATTGGAGACTATTATACTGAGATTAAACTTTGTGTGTGTGTGTTTTTTTTCCTAGTGTTTACTTATAAATCTTTATTTTGATGTTTAGTTTGTCGTGTTTAATATGTTCGGCTAAAAAAGCATCGGATCTTAGGTGTTGGAAATAAAATTTGATTTCGTGCAATTTAATTAATTTTATTTCATCTTTCATGTATGAGTGATTGATTCTTAGTTTTCATTATTAGTGCATGAATGCATAATATGAATGTTTAACCATCCATGGAAGTTTAGGCAACAGTAGGAATATATATAATATGAGCATGATTGGGAGTAATAAGTTGTTTTTAGTTTTTATTCATGAATTTTTACAAATCCAGTTACTTCAGATTAAAAACAATTTCATTTTGTAATTCTCTATATAATAGAGATTCATATATATGTTTTAGTACTTTGTTAATCATTCTTAATTCATTCGCAATATTCTATTATGATTTCACTATGCACTTTTGGCATACTAATAAAATAACCATAGGCACATAAAAAGAAAATTCTATGTCAGTCATACTTAG
The DNA here is from genome assembly GCA_001278415.1 of Ocimum tenuiflorum. Classification (NCBI taxonomy): domain Eukaryota; kingdom Viridiplantae; phylum Streptophyta; class Magnoliopsida; order Lamiales; family Lamiaceae; genus Ocimum; species Ocimum tenuiflorum. The sequence continues at coordinate 1,825 of AYJT01001596.1, read as the reverse complement.
TTCTAGCAAATTATATACAATTGCTAATTGAAATTATTTATGATATTAATTAATCCCAATTACTTATGATACATTGTACACACACACACACCCAAATAAAAAAGGACTGCTTTGCTAAGTGGGCCCTAAGGCCTAATTGAAAAGGATTGATCTGCAAAATGGGCCTTCGGCCCATTATAGTATGCTGAATTAATAAAAAAAAATGGAGCAAAATAATTAGCGTGAGAAATTACCACAGGTTTGCGGGTGCAGCATAGCATCATGCATTTCTTGAATTTTCCAGCCATTTCGACTTTTCTCTGCCCAAAATTAAATTATTAAAATTAATTGACATGCATGCTATATTGAGGATAAAACCCTACTCTATCGAATAGCAACTAACTTGTTACACATAGGATGTAAATAAGCATTAATACTCTATTCAACTAAATAAAAATTTAATCAATGTTTGATTACTAAAGCAAGTTAAGATCAAGATTAATAGTATTCAATTTTTCAGCAAGCTAATTACCTTTGAAAAAAAATCATTAGTTGTGAGGTATAGATTGAGTTTGACTACAAAGAATTCTTTTAGTAATATGACAATTTGTTTTCCAAAGAAAATAACAATTATTTAAATATAAAAGGTTGTTTTGGCTTAATCAAAGCTCGACTAAGATTCTGATTCTCGAAGTACTCAAATTAAATTCAAAGTTTGATTCATTTATAAACGAGTCAAACTTGACTAATGCAGTACTCAACTCGACACACTTCGATCCCTAATCACTCGTATAACAGTGACATACATCCCTCAAATACTAAGCTACTATGCATGGATAAGATGATTATATAAACTACAGACCTTGGTGCAAGTAAAGAAAGATATGGTACTATTTACGTACATTAAACTTTCACCCACATCATATGAATTGATGAAATGAAATATACAGATTAAAACACGAGGAATAAGTAGTACCTTGGCTTCTCCTTTATCTCTGGGCGAATAGTTTGTGCAGAAATATGGGAAAGAACGTTTAGTGCAGGAACAAAATAGAATGTGCAGGTGGTGTCGTGTGCTTTAAAGATTGTACATTTGGAATTTAATAATATAAAACGATAAAAGGATTGGGATTGTGTCTCAGTGCTGAGGTGTTATGTGGATGAAAAAGGATGTGGCTAAAGAATGGCTTGTATGGTCACTATTTGAGTGGTATATTTCATTACATCACAATCTCTTCAATTTTTTCTTTTTCTTTTTCCTTTTTTAGCACAACTTAGGCCACACAAATCAACACTTCATAACTTGTACGGTGAAAAGATCGATGTAGTAACCAAAATGTCTATGCTAGTGTTGCGAACAAGCGGACTCTATGAAATCGGAAAATATATATTTTCTTATCATACCTTGAGTTGCATGTGAAATTATTCTAAAATTTTTAACTACACGACGAACTATTAAAATTTTCAGTTACATAACAAACTATATAAATTTTGTTCAGTTATACGACGGATTATTTTTTTTGGCGACGGAAAATTGACTGTGCATCGTCAGATTGTTCAATTTTAAGTTTTAGTCAGCTTTCTATTGCCGTACTAAATTGGTGACATGAAAGGTTGACGTTGTACAATCAATTTCCATCATTAAAGAAAACAATCTGCCATATGATTGAAGAAAATCTATGCAGTTTGTCATGTAACTAAAAATTCGAATAGTTTGTCATGTAATTGAAAATTATTGAAGCGAGGAGATTAGTCAGTACTGCTGGCAGCGGTGGATACTCCAAGTACAACACCGAAAATTATCGAATATTTTATTATGCAATTGAGGATTTGGTATGTACTTTTA
>AYJT01001539.1:0-12400 GCA_001278415.1 Ocimum tenuiflorum | reverse complement strand
GAAGCCCCTGTAGTTGAAAATCCTCCACCAGCCTCTTATCTCTTTTTAATTATTATTCTGAATATTTGTATTAATAAACACTTGGTCTATATAAATATTTTCAATGCACTTGACCGTTTATTTGGTTTTCATGTATGAGTATTTCTTCTTTCGTAGCTATTTATTCCTTTTAATCTTGCTGATGTCACAAGTATTGTGGTATAATGAGTCTAAAAAACTAACGTGAACCATTATATGCCTTCGAGGCTAATGCCTAGTTCAATTTTGACATCCTCTTATAGCGTGAATTCTGGAATCGTGTACACTCCACTCCTCCTTACAAAAAATTTTAAAAGAAAAATTAATTGAAGTGGAAATCACATTTCTCATATAATTTATGTAATAAATACCATTGAGAATCAGAGACGGAATTTCTTTGGGAGTTTAATGTTCCATGAAATTAAATCTAGACTTTCCTCGGGTGTTATTAGAGTGTAGGCTCCATTGCCTAGGACCGGGCTGATTCCATAAGGCGCTTCCCAGGCTACACCCAGCTTTCTAGAGTTCGCTTCCTGAGTGCTTGGGAATACTCGTAGGAAAACCCAATCTCCCACTTCGAGCATTCGTACTCGAACTGACTTGTCCACATATTGAAATACTTGCAACTGCTGCATGGCTATTCTTCATCCCCTGCTTCTCTGCGCTCGTCCAAAAGATCAAGGTTGAGCGCCAATTGTTGCTCATTCTGTCGGGCTCCAAAAATTCAACTCGGGCGCTGCTCTCCATGAGCTCGTACGGTGCCACCGCATCAGTGCTATATGCCAGGGCGAATGGTGTTTCCCCAGTTGCGGTTCGATGAGCAGTCCCATAAGACCATAATACAACTGGTAGCTCAGACACCCATTTTGACTTATGCTTATTGAGCTTTTGCTTGAGAATCCCCACGACAATCTTAATGGTGGACTCTGCCTGTCCTTTGGCCTCTGGTTTTCAAGGGGTTGAGAAAGTTAATTGGATGCCATACTCTTCACAAAAATCGCACAATCCCCAACAGTTGAACGGAATGTCAATGTCAATGTGGATTTCCTAAGGTATTCCAAACCGACAAAATAATATTCTTCCACAAAAAACTGATGACCTCAAAATCCCTGATCTGAGACATTGCCTCTTCCTCAACCCACTTAGCGAAATAGTCAGTGGCAAGTAGCATGTACTCCTCTTGGCACACCTTTAGGCAATTTTCCCACTATATGCATTCCTCATCGAGCGAAAGGCCAGGCTGTAGCTCAAATGAAGTAGTTCAGCCCTCCTATGGTTTGTGCTCTCGAACCACTAACACCTGTTGCAACTTCTCGAAACTTTCTCTAAATAAGATTTTAAAGTTGGCCGAAAGAATCCGGTCGCATGAGCTCGATGCATTAAGCTCCGAGCCCTAGAATGGTTACCACACACCCCCGTGTGCAAATCCTCCAGTATGCCGAGCCCTTGCTCTTGACTTACAAATTTTAATAGAGATCCTAAGATGGATCGTCTGTACAATTCCCCATTGATCATAGTGAATCGAGCGGCTTTTCTTTGAAACTTTAAGGCCTTGATTTGATGTGTGGGTATTGTTCTGTTCTCCAAGTACTGGATGACTTCCGCCCACCAATCACCCTGTGCTTGAGACTGATGCAACGATCTTTTTTATTCCTCGGCAGCTATTGCTGGCCACTGGACTACCAATATCGGAACAGTTTGAACTTCTTGATCTTGGGAGTTGGCTGGGAGGTGGGCTAATGAGTCCGCGTGCACATTCATTTCTCATGGGATGTGCTCTAATTCAAAATTCTCAAACTTTGCTATCTCAAATTTGCCAAATTTAGGTATTGCTGTAGCTTTGGCCCTTTGACAAGAAATTCTCCAGACAACTGCTTTACCACCCAGTGGGAATCACTTTGAACCACTAGGTGTGGGATCTTAAATCTCGGATCAGGCGGAGTCTGAGGATCAATGCTTCATATTCGGATTCATTGTTAGTTGCCGAGAAAGCAAACTGCATGGCTTGTTCGACCGTAACCCCTCTTAGTGAGATGAGTATGAGACCGGAGCCACTGGCAGGCTGATTGCTGGCCCCATTCCCGAACAAAGTCCAGGAAGGCTTCTCCTCCGTGGACACACTAAGTAACTGTTGTTCTACTTCAAGATGGAGGCTTGCCGAGAAATCTGCCACAAAATCTACCAGGATTTGTGACTTAATTGCGGTACGAGGCTCATACTCGAGTCTGAATCCTCCTAACTCCACCGCCATTTTACCATCCTTGATGTGAGATCTGGCTCTGTTAACAATGATCGAAGCGGGAATATTGTGACTACTTTGATCGGATGCGCTTCGAAGTATGGCTTGAGCTTTCTTAAAACATTAACCAAACTCAGTACGAGCTTCTCAAGTGCCGTATATCTTTTCTCTACCGCTTCCAGCATTTTGCTTGCATAATATACTCGGTATTGCCTCCTGCTCTTTCTCGAACTAGAACCCCCCTGATAGCAAACTCGGAGATGGCCAAATAAAGTAGCAGGGTTTCCCATGGCCTGGCATAGATGGAACCCTACTGACCAACGACTGATAAGTGAAACTGGCATTCTTGAGTCCGAAAGGCATAACTCAATTGCAATATATTCCTTTGTTGGTCATGCAAGCAGTTTTTTCCTGATTGGCCTCATCCATAATGATCTAATTATACCTCCAAAAGACATCCATGAAAGACATCAGACCGTGCCCTGACGTAGCATTGACGAGCTGATCGATGTGCGGCAGAGGGAAAAGATCCTTCAGGCATGCTTTATTCAAATCCTTGCAATCCACACATACACGATTCTTCCCATTCTTCGTCTTTACCACTACTACATTTGAGATCCATTCAAGGTATTGAACTTCTCAAATCATGCTGATTTTAGTTGCTTCTCGATGTTCTTGTCGATGGCTTGGTTTTTCTCTAGAGCAAAACGACGACATTTTTGCTTGACAGGGGGGGACTCTCGGGTCCACCTTGAGATTATGGGTGGTGATACTTGGATCGATCTCAGTCATCGTGGGACCACGCGAATGTCTTATGCTCTGCTGTAAGAAAGCCAACTAGCTCATATCAGAGCTGCGGAGGTAGGTTTGCCCCAATAAATGTTTTTCTTGTCAGATATGCCAGGTTGATCACTACTTCCTCCACGTATTCCTCACTGATAGTATTGGGAGGCACGGTCTGCGCTATGGGTGCGCTGATCTAAAATTACCAGATCCGTTGGTGAATTCTTCATTCCCATATGATTCCGGTGACTAGACAAAAGGATGTGATACCAAGGGTGGTATCCTGAATCCTTTCAGCGCTCAGAGCCCCACGGTGGGTGCCGATTTATTGAGGTTTGATTTTGATCATTGGAATGATCGGAACTCTATGCGGGAAAGTAAATCAGACACTAGGACTTGCAGAAAGGTTTATAGTCCCCTGGAATGGACTTGCTAGTATTTTATCGAGAAATAGGGTGAAAATTACAAAGCTTCTCGACGTGAAACTCGTCCGAGAAGGCGATCTGAGTGGTATAGTAAAATGTGAGTAAAATAGAGTTGTGCATGGACAGTTTGAGTGTGCTATTTATATTGTTACATTGAGAGAATCTGAATAATTCCTACCTTAGGGGCCTATTTGCAAATAACCTAGGGGTCGATCTGCAAATACAACTGGGGTAAGTTAGACTCACGCATTTTCTCTTATGTTGAGTCATCAAGTGGAATCATTCTGGATTGTTCCATAATCCTGGAAGCTGGAGGCCGGGTTCAGAAAGGCCTCGAGCCTCGTAGTGCGAACCCTGAAGGGACCTTCGAGATGGGGGTGCTCGTGCTAGATTCATCGAGAGGGTCGTCAAAGCCTATGAGAGGCTTAGAGAAATCTGTCGATGGGCCAGGGTTCGAGGTCATATCCTCGAGGTGGGCATCATGGCCTTGTGATCAACGGCTAAGATTGAACGACTATTTTGACCCTCAACTAATATGAACGATAAAATTATAGGGAAAACCTGGAATTCTAACCTGAAGTATAGTCAATTATGCAATTTTATCCTAAGCTTATTTTGTTACGCAATATATCTCATAGTTCCATTTGTTATGTAATTATATCCTCAGTAGTTGATATCGTCAAAAATTTTCTTATGTGGCCGTTAAACATTAAATTTTTAATTACGTCGTTATAATTTGTGTTGCAATGAATCAAAACAATGTTGTTTTTCATTCTGTAGAAACATTTTGGGATCATATTTTGCTTTTCATTTTTACTACTAATAAACAACAACATTTCTAAATAATGAAAAACGATGTCGTTTTCATTCATTGCAACACAACTTATGAACACGTGACTGAAAATGTAGCGTTTAACGAACACGTAAGTAAATTTTTGACGATGTCAACTACTGAGGATATAATTTCATAATAAATGTAACTTCGGAATATAATTGCATAACAAAAAAGTTTATAATATAATTGCACAATTGACTATACTTAGGATAGAATTGCACATTTTTCCAAAATTATAATTGTTTCATAAAAATGCTAAAACGATAAAGCTACTTGTTGGACATGTTTCGATATGCTAGTGGTAAAATAATGATAATTGGATGATTTGATTTATCAAACCACATCTTGCACATTTCATCAAAAGTGTTTGCCCATTAAGTGCAAGTTACGACACCACCTCGATGTTTGACAACAGAATTATATTAGATAAATAGCATAACGTTCATAAAATAAATACAAATATATAATCTCTTGTGTGAATGTTAAATTGTAAGTTAATCAAACAAAAAATTAGATATTGCGATGACAGAATATTAAGTGAATACCTTAGCGTTTTTTATTCAAATGTCGGTATAAGTCGATTCCCTTATCTATCGACTATTCATTTATCTCCAACGAAACACATCATTTCTATTACTTCTGAAACACGAAAATACATATTAACACATTCATTAATTTAACGAATGGATTAATAGATAACATAATTTGAAAATTAACAATAAATTTAAATAGTCTAACATACCATTCAACTTAGATTCATCATTCTTCACTATTTCGGTTATTTTTGATAGTGGAATGAAATCAAAATGAAAATATGGAAGTTGGCATCATCAATCACGTGCATACGAGTCTTTGATGAAGTTGTGAATTTATATGGACTGTCAGTAGTCCTCAATCTCATTTCATTATCACCAATGACAACATATCGAAGCGCCACATGTAGTCTCTTCGAAAGTGTCAAATTGAATCTACGATAGTCATCCAACCTTATGGTACCATGAATTTGGTCGTCATTTCTATCATGACATATGATTTCATACGATCTTCGAATGGATTGGTTACCAAAAGTCGGTAATGTATAGCTATTTACAATACAAAATTTCAAAATCAATTAAGGTTTTATCAAATCCTTAGCATTTATCCATGGTATCAATGAGTAAAATGGTGTAATTTTAAGGATAATTTGATATGTGAGGAAACAAGAAGAGTGGTTGTTAAATGATGATGTAGAAAAGATATGTATGTGTGAGGTTTATCTTTGAATCATACGCACTATATATTGGCAACACATAAAAATGAAGATTCACAAAAAAGTCATATTTTTTTAATTTGAAGGAAATTAAAGAAAAATTAATATTCATATGCTAATCAATCCACATGATTTCAGTGAAGGATTTGTTAATTGTTGAGGTTCGTTTTTGATCGGAGATCAAATCGAGGCCGTAGGCTAGATTGTAATCAGACACTACGACTTTTAGAAAGGTTTATAGTCCCCTGGAATGAACTGGCTGATATTTATAGATTGAAAGGGCGAAAATACAAGATTTTTGATGATCGGAGTTGGAGAATTACAATTTGCATGCTCTTCGCTATAGGGCGCAAATGAGCTAAAGTACGAAATGGAAGTGCTGAATGTGTGACTCAAGCTAACTGGTCACCTATTTAGACAGTAAATACAGGACGAATCCAAATAATCCATAAGCTAAGGACTAGATCGAAAATAGCTGGGGGCAATCCGTAAAGCGCGTAGAAGAGGTCAGAGTTATGCTTTGGGTGCCATGCTGACTCAGCAAGGGAATCATTATAAAACTTCATGAATGTGCGCAAGTGTGAGGATGATATCATGCAAATTCTGTAAGAGAGCTCGAGGGTTCTGGACCGACGAGTCTCGAGGACTTAGGTTGCTCGGGGGTCATTATCCTTGCCTGCTCGCGGGTCTGGAGCTCTTTTTTGGGTTCAATGACTGGTGTTCGAGATTTTTCAGCCTTGTCTTATTTTGACCAGCGGTTGTGGGCTGTCGAGGTTATGGTTTGATGGCCCTAAAATTTTGACCCTCAACAACAGCCCCCTTGTCTTCGCGGATCAAGTCGATTGATTCGCCGAGACAAGCAAACGAATGAGTATCGTTAATCAAAATCTAAAGGAAATTTTATACCTGATTCGCATTATGTTACGATTGTTGTGTTTGTGGTTACAACCCATTTCCTATTAAAGATGCAATGGAGTGAGGTATAAATTTGTTTGAAAATTTGGACGATTATACCTCATTCAATCAGTCATGGAGTGTTCGAGGTTCTCTTTTTGAGTTCGAGACCTAAATAAGAACATGATGGTAGAATATTGATTCATTAATGCTTTAGTTTATAATTCGAAGTCAGAGAGGTCACATAGGGTTGTTGGAAAGTTTAAATTCTGAGGGAATCCATTCTCATCTCATAGAAGTTTATGTGGGATTTTTGTAAACGTAAAGCAACTTTTTCTATGTTGTATATAAAATTAACTATTTCCATGTGTTTCATATAACAACTAGTCTGCATATCTTGAATAACTAGGGTGGATCATGTAGAACGTAAGAGATCGTAGTAGAATTGGTAATCCTGAATGAGATATAAACAATAATCACAGCTGAGGTGACTTGAGGATGAGTCGTAGATCTAGGCTGCAGTATATTCGAGAAATAGCTTATCTAGATTATTTGATATAATGGTACGTGCGATGTATTGATTGGATCATGTTGAGATGTATTCTCTTATCTGACCTAAGTAGATAATCAAGATCTCGGTGATTTAATTGAACTTAGATTAATAAAATTTAAGTTACATATCCCTTATGTGCCTCTTTGATTTACTATGGGTGAGAGCTTTCCATCTCCTCAATAATCTTTGTATCTTGGGTGGCAACAAGTCATATATAATAAACTGTAAATTTGTATTAAGTGTCCACATCCGGTTCAGGATGATGACACTCCCTAAAGATATTCATAAGGTTTATCGTACTAAACCATACAGGTTGATTAAGTTCAGGTATGATAATAAGGATGAACTGTGTGACTCGAGAAAATTAAATAAGAGATTAATTAATTAGAACTGTCAAAGCTTAATTAATTAATGAGTGTCAGATATCTTAAAGACCTAGGGTTCGTTAAATCTAATACAAGCCCCGACTCACCATTAGAGAATAGAGGGATAGGTCAATATTGGTTCTTCGGTGAAATGAATCTGATATTAATAAATTAATTTATGTCTATGGCTAGACATAGAGAAATTAATTTATTGATAGGCCCGCTTTATGTTCTTAAAATTGGTCCCTAGGTGGGCCCAATAGCTTTTTATCCAAGGAATCCTAGGCCCAGTAGCGAAAGCCTAATAAGTCTTCTATAAATATGGGTTTGTGATTAAGAATCATAACACAATTCACGTCACAGAAAAATCACAGAAATCCTAGGGGACTACTGGGGGCAGCCCCTACATCTGGATTCCAGGCGGAGAATTCTCGATCAATCATCATCGGAGTACTTTAAATCAGGCGGTGGGATACAACTCAGAACCCAATTTTAGAGTCACCTTCTACAGCCGTAGATGAACTTTGCGCCAAATTCACAGGTAAATATTCTGCAACTCCTGTGTGATGCACTTACAATTTCTAGATGCATGCTAGGCAAAATAACTGATGTATGATAAGTTATGGTACCCGAAATCTGGTCCAGGAAAAAAGGAATTGGATTTCATCTTCCGGCCGTATTCGTGTCTACCCCGAGAGGCTGTTGAGGGCTGTTGGAAGTTTATAATCTTTGGGCATTCAGAACGCCCCACTCCTTCAAAGTTTATCTGTCACCCCATGATTTGGTTAAGGATCTTGTGGTATCCTATACATCATGGACCAGGGGTCCATAGTGGGGCATCGCTCAAGCTTTCGAATCAAAAATAGAAAACTCATCGCGGACCAGGGTCCATAGTGGGGCATCGCTCAAGTTTTCGAACCAAAAGCAGAAATGGTTAAGCCATGGGGGCTACATGAAAGATGGTGAAGATTGCGAGTTTTGGCTCGGTTGAGGGGCCATGGGCCACCTTGAGAACATAAATGGTCGACATATGGTTGGTCGATGTTGCTAGGCACGGGAGCTTCGAGTATGCAGTTCGTAGTACTAAGCCACATTTGAAGTATTAAGTAATTTGGCAAATCATAGTTGCTAGCTATGTCCGAAATAAATATTCAAAAACAAATCATGGTGTCGAGCCATCACTGAAAAAAGTCGTACAAAAGATAGCTTTGAAACAAGAATTCCATAAATAAAAATAGAAATCCATTATAATTGCGAGTGGAGATTTCTGTTGAGACTGTTTGTACGTCGACCCAGAAATCCGCTCAATCGTTTAATATATCATCAACGGAAATACGCAGCCCTGAGTGTGTGAATGCGGATGCTCGATATAGGCAAACATAAATAACCAAGCATAGATAACCAAGAATGAATAGCTAAACGCTCAAGATAAAGCGACTTGTTTTGCGCAGTCCTGAGTATAAAGGGCGACGGGGCAGCCCTGAGTATATATCCACTGAATTTATAGGCCAGAGACCATCGAATGCAAAGAGCGGCCGCACATTGCGCAACCCCAAATATCGAGCTGCACTTAGGAAACCAAATCTCCTCAAGGGGGTGATGCAGCTCCGAGTATAGCAGGTGGAAATAAGTCGAGGATAATATCACAGGTGACTTAGTGGTCAAAACGGTGTTGTTTGGTCAGCATCTGTTGAATTTTGGATTTAAATATAAAGAGGCGTAAAAGCCCTAATTGTAGAAATTTCCCTATTTGCTTTCTTGCTTTTCTTTGGCTGATTTCTTACCCATTTCCAGGGTAGCCGAGATTATTCATCTGTTCAGTGTCAATGGCATCCTTATTTTCTCTCCCTAGGTCTAATTCCTCTGATAGCATTCTAGCTTTCGAGTCGGGAATTCTTCCCAACCAAAGAAACGATTCCTGAAGCAAACTTATGCTGAGGGGAATCTCAAAGGTGAGATTCTCCTGATAACATCAACGGTCACCATCCAACAAATGGCGGGGTCTCTGACTGGTATTTAAGTATGATCCCCAGCAACTACCATTGCACTCCTCCTGATAGTTTTCTAGCAAGGGTGGTGGCAAATTGGACATCCTCCATGGAGGGCTAACTGAGCTCACGGGCTCCTTCCCGATCTGGTGAATGGATCATTGGTGCCCTCAGCACCTTTGGAATGCTGGATGTCTGACTTTGCAGGCGGATAAGCATGGATTTCTTCCGTACCGGCAACATTAGTGTGTTAGCTAAATAATGTTCGCAGCGGCACGCATCTGCTCCTATCCATCGGAGCCTTGGAATTTTCTCCAATTCTACGGTTCATGTGGTCCTACAGGGAAAGTACTTCACGAGCGGACTCCTCATGAAATTGCTGAATCTACGTGATCAGCTCATGAAGAGTATTATCCACACCAGACGCAGGTATAGTTAGGATGTTTAGATAGTTCCATTACCCTGAGCCAAGGGTGTTGGATGGATTAACAGCAGAGTATGAAGCCATGGGTGTATTGTAGGGTAAAGGGAGAGGAAGTGTATTTGGCAGGGAAAAGTGAGAGTTCAAAAAAATTTTATAGCGTAAAATAATTTGGGTGAGAAAATGAATAATGAAAACACTAAGATTGAAATTTCCGACCATAATCTTCACCTATAGCCCTACTGCGGGCGCCAAATTGTTGAGGTTCATTTTTTATCGGAGATCAAATTGAGGCCCTAGGATAAATTGTAATCAGACACCGCGACTTTCAGGAAGGTTTCTAGTCCCCCGGAATAAACTGACTGATATTTTGAAGATTGAAAGGGTAAAAATACAAGATTATCAACGATCAGAGTTGGAGAATAACAAAATGAAAGTGTTGACTGTGTGTCTCTTGCTGACTAGTCACCTATTTTTACAGTAAGTACAGGATGAATTTAAGTAATCCCTAAGCTAATGACTAGAAAAGGTTATAGTCATGCTTTGGGTGTCATGCTGACTCAGCAAGGGAATCATTATGGATCCTTCATGTACGTGCGCAAGCGTACGGATGATATCATGCAAATTTTTTAAGAGAGCTAAACGGTTCTGGACCGACGCGTCTCGAGGACTTAGGCTGCTCGAGGGTTTTTATCCCTGTCCCGCCCGTGGATCTCGAGCTCTTTCCAGGGTCGATGATTGGTGTTCGAGACTTTTTGGCCTTGTCATATTTTGAACAACAGTTTTAGAAACTGTGGGTAGTCGACGTCTTGGTTCGATAGTTCTGAGACTTTGACCCTCAATATTAATATGTAGAACTCTTATTTAATATCAGAGTATTAAATTTTGATTTTTAATGGAGTAATTTCATTATTTGCATTCAGTTACTTAATTTATTTATTTTATTGTAATTAAATTTAATGCGGATACGCGATAGCCACAAAATATATTTAATTATTATACAAACATATTAAATAAAATATATATTATGTAAGCTAATATAAATAAAGAGCAACATGTACTTATTATAACATATATAATTATATTTAGAGGCACTCTAATTTTGTACTAAATTATATTGCTTATGCTAAAATTAAATTGAATTTCCATGGTAAAATATTTTGATCTATATTAATAAGTTTATGAGGTTCGTTTTTGATCGGAACCGATTTGGAGCTCTAGGTTTAATTTTAATCAGACAATGCGACTTTCAGAAAGATTTATAGTCCCCCCGAACAAACTGGCTAATATTTTATATACGAAAGAAGTGGTTTACAAGAGATTTCTGACAATCGGCATCGGGAGGATTACGGAGAATGAACTATTTGCTACAGGACGCAAAATAGCTACAAGATAAAGGTAGAATGATGTGAGTGTGTGATATGCAGCTATAGCTGACTCATCGCCTATTTATACAACAACTACAGGACGAATCTGAATAATCCCTAAGATAAGTACTAAATCATAAATAGGCGGGGGCAATTTTCAAAGCATGGGACATTTTGTTGGAGTCACGCTTTGAGTGTCATGCTGACTCAGCAAAGGAATTATTGGATCCTTCTAGTACGCATGCAAATGTGTGGCCAGCATCGGGCAGATTCTGTGAGGGAGCTCGAGGGGTCTGGGGTGGCAAGCATCGAGGGGTTGGAATGCTCGAGAGTCTTTGCCCTTGTCCCACTCGTGGGTTCGAGTGCTTTTTGGGGTCGATGGCCCCTGCTCGAGGCTTTTTCTGCCTTAGTCAGATTTTAGTTGGTAGTATCGGGACTTTTCAAGCAATTGATGTCCCATTCGATGGTCCTGAAATTTTGACCCTCAACAACACCCCCTTGTATTCGTGGATCAAGTTGATTGATTTACGGAGACTAGTAGATGTAAGAGTTGTATCAACCCGTATAAAATTTATCTGCATTATACAATTTATTTTATTAATAGAAAACCGCGGAAAAATTTGACTTCTTATTTTGTCATCATGTTATTGTAAATATGCTTTTAAATGATATAAAATTTCATGGGGTTTCTGAAGGTGTTCTCGGAATTCAAATAAGATGATATAATAAAAGTTATGATTTTACTATTTACCAAGAAAAATAGGTGATGATGTCACAAAATCTTGATCGATGATATGGTTCAAAAGTTGATAATCTGAGAAAATTACGCTCCGTTAGTCATGTAGAAATCTTTTCGTTCACTCGGATTGAAAATTGGATATCGAAATGGTTGAATATACAGTGTCAAGGGTTTGGAGACTGTTCAATGACATCATCAATTTTGTCATAACATGCCCTCCCTCATCTATAAATAGCGGGCCTCACCTCTTATTTCTTCACCCTCAAAATTGATCCCAAACTCTTGCAAATATGTTTCTTACTCTACACTTAGAAAACTTATCGAACTAGAATGTCCGGATAACGTCGAATAGAATGGGAAATCGAGAGGGAGTGCTAGCCATCATCTCAATTATGATTTCGAAATCCATTTCAAGGTAAACCCTAGTCCCCTCTCATTATCTAATCAAGCATGCTACTTTAAATAATGTTCTATTTATTGGATTATTGATGATTAAATCATGCTCTTATCATATCTTAAATCCC
>AYJT01001529.1:0-26806 GCA_001278415.1 Ocimum tenuiflorum | reverse complement strand
TTCAAAGATTTTTCCATGGTTTCGCCGGCGGTTTCGCCACCGGTTTCACTGTGATAAAGATGGAAATCAAATCTAACATTCCATTTTCCAAAATTTGACCATTCACATCACGGTTTCGCCGAATAAAAAATATGACAAAAATTTCAATTTTGATTTTTTTAATTTATTACAGTTTTGCCGAATAAAAAATATGACGAAATTTTCAATTTTGATTTTTTTAATTTATTACGGTTTCGCCTGATTTCGCCTACAGTTTCGCCATCAGTTTCGCTGAATAAAAAATATGAAAAAAATTTCAATTTTGATTTTTTTAATTTATTACGGTTTTGCCTCAGGTTTCACACAATAAAGAATATGACAAAAATTAAAATTTTGATTTTTTAATTTATTACAGTTTCGCTCATTTAAATTAATTCATATTTAAAATGTATTCCTTAAATTATTATTTTCTCTGGTTTCATCCTTTGTTTAGCCCAATAAAAAAAAATTAATAATTACGAATTTAAATGAATAAAATATATAATAATTCATATTTAATTCTCAAATAAATTTCAAAAATTAAATTAGACTATTTTGCCGGTTTCGTTAGTTGATTTCGTTAATTTAGCTGATCTTTTATAAAATAAATTTTAAAATTAAAAATTTTAAAAATCATAAAAATTTAAATTTAATTTACTTGATTATGTCGATTTCGTCGGTTTCTACGTTTATTTGAATTATTAAATACGAAAATATTGATAATGAGATAATCATTGTCATCATTGACCCATTTTTTCAGAAAAAATCAAAAAAGTAAGAATAAAATAGTTAATTTAGTTATATTGTGAATGTTATTATAGAAGTGATTATTTTTATACTTTGTTAACAAAAATGATCATTTTTGATATGACCTCAAAATCTAATGTAGCATGGGATTACGAAGCCCACACTTACTCAAAGTGGAGCCCACATGGGTATGTAATTTTTCAATAATTGTTTAGTTAACGTCATCACACCTTTATTTGCCGGTAAATATTTGAGAACGTTAATATTTTTTGAATAGAGAATGTTTAAATTACACCACGAGAAGTCACAATTAAATGGGTAATAATCGAAGGTTTTTAAATCATTTTAAAAATTTTAATTTGGTGTAAAATTTAGCAATTATTTTGGCAATTAAACCTCTATATAATTATGGTTCCAACTTTAAAAAAAATTGCACCCTGAGGTTTCCCGTGATTCAGTCTCTAATTCAGAAACCCTTCCGTTATCTCCGCCGTGAACAAGACAAGCCTCCACTACCGGACTGCCGTCTACCGTCGGAGAGTTGCCTTCCACGCTCGGCAGTTAGAAACCCCCGATACGAACTCCGAAGACAACGATGGCTGCTCGAAATCTAGAGATACCTCTCAATTCTCAAAACTCACAGCTTCTATTCAAGGTACATCACGAAACAGATAGATTTTCGTTCTTTTGTTGTTTTCTCTGGAAACTCGTTCAGGAGATTAAATGAAAAATTTATCGACAGATTCTTGTTTCTGATTTTTCCAATACCATTTTGCAAAATGTGGTTTGCAATGGCAGGGGATCAACAGGAAACAAAATTTTCGGGTGAATGTATTCGAAAAGTTTCTCAGAATTTGGTCTTACTTGTGAGTTCGGACTTCGGAGTAGTAGTACTTTTATAGACTTAACTAGGATTTATTTATATAACTTTTTGTCACTTTCATAAAATTTTCATGTGCGGTATAGAAACGCTACCATATAAGTTTGATCGTTTGTATAGTTGTTGTGGAATGTGGCTGTTGATACTTTGATTATTAGATCGATATTTTATTTGCTTGTTTTGTTATTTGAATGAGTGGAAACCAGTTAACTTCTAGATTTTTCCAACCTCACTTTTTCCTCAGGTTGCCGTACTTTTTGTGCTAAATGATTCATGCACCTAAAATAATTGCTAGAATATCGCTTTATCAGAGGATATGGGGAAATGCAATTTATTACTTTATATTGTATATTCTCGTTCAATTGTACTGGATCACATCAGCTTCATTGAATCTATGTATTTTTTGGGACCACTCACTTCTAAATTTCAGTAGACATATCTTCTACTAGAAGACCTTGGTGGAACAAATTCTAGAAGCCCCACTTCAACTAGCAAACATCTTCCAGATTTAATAACTTATAGGGTTGGTTCACTGGCTGACCCTCCACACTACTGCATTTTGACCGACCTCACGCATGACCTGCAAAGTTATTGCTTCAATCAATGATTCTTGGCCCATAAAATCTTCAGAAACTTTTTCTCGTGTGGTCATAATTTCGTAACTTAGAGGACCCATCACACATGAAGTTCTTTTCCTTCAGTTGGCTGGTATTCTTATGTTCCACTTTTTTGTGTAAATAATAACGCTTACTTGGTGCTGGCAGTCTCTACAGAGCAACAGCATATGGTTGCCCAATGACTCTGGTTCTGTTGCTAATGGGGAGATGTGTTACGAAACTTCAACAAGAATTTATCAGAAACGCCCTCATCAGTGGTTTATGGATTCTTCTGAGGAGGAGCTACTTCTTAGCAAAAAGCAAGCACTAGAGCCTTTTAATAGAACATCAGGACCTGCAGCTATGGAAAGTTCTTTGTGGCGTGATGGTTTCCACTTTCAGTCAGGAAGTCAAACCCCCATCCTGTTCAGCCCCAAGCCTGTAAGGAGTTCAAATGTTTCTGATAATAATATCCCCCCTGTTACTAGTTCCATGAGTATGGAAAAGAAGGACCTAGGGAGTCAATTCGAAAATGATCCATCTATTTGTTCAACTGTATCGCATGCAGTCAATGACTCTTTGTGTCTGAATTCTGGACCTAGGAAAGTAAAAGTCAATGAGGTAAGGATATCAGATAATTGCTTTCCTGGTTTTGCGGGAAGTATCTTCAGCCGTGGAGAGAAGAATGAACTTATAAGAACCACATTTCTGAGGACTGACAACATGTTTTCTGGACCTACTTGTAATGCTGCAGTGGCAAATGACATTTCAGGGAATCCTGCTTACAGTGCAATAGACAAAAACTTTGTTCCAGTTGAACAGTGCAACAAGAGAGATAGTAGTTTGATGCTCACCAATCAGTACTATAGCGGGACAGATAGCAATGTACTGTCTATAGGTGAGGCCTTCAACAGTGCCCTGGGAGAGAAATATGAAAAGGACAATGGCAATTTCTCGTCAATTTGTCCTACTGACAACAGGGTTCAGGCAAATTTATTTGCATTGGACCATTTCTACAAAAAAGGAAATGAGACGCACATTGGTTTCCAAGGCCAGCAGGATCCTACTGTTACATCATTTGGAACACTCTACAATAGAGAGAATTCTAGAATCCTATCAATGGTTGACCACTTTAAGAAGGGCGAGGAAACTACCATATCTTTTGGAGGCTTTCAGAATGATGTTGAGGAGAGGGATCACTCTGGTAGACTCATTAGTAGCTATGGTGTTTTGCCAAATCAATCCTCTGCTTATTCTTCTGGGCCATTGGGCCAGAAAGATTATACAGATCAGGTAATTGCAAATGTTATCCCGGATTCTCTTTCCAAGGCAGCTGGTGCGCCTAGCAATAAGGATCAGAAAACCAAAAAGGGATCATCGAATAACTTTCCTTCAAATGTTAAAAGCTTGTTGTCCACTCGCATTCTTGATGGAGTTCCAGTGAAGTATGTTTCATGGTCAAGAGAGGTAAAGTGATGTAATCCTTTTTTCCCGTTCCGTCTTAGGTTATTTTATCCTTTCCATGATCTTTTTGTGCTTGCAGAAAAATCTTAGAGGAGTGGTAAAAGGGACCGGTTATTTGTGTGGCTGCCAGGATTGCAAGCTCTCAAAGGTTACTGTCTTCTGTCCTGTTAGCAGTAGTGTTCTTGGTTTTAAATTCAGATTGTGCTCTTCTGCTAACTTCATTTCCCTATTTTTGATGGACAGACTATTAATGCTTATGAATTTGAGCGTCATGCTGGCTGCAAAACTAAACACCCAAACAATCATATTTACTTTGAGAATGGAAAGACGATTTATGCTGTTGTCCAAGAACTGAAGAGTACCTCTCAGGAAATGCTATTTGATGTGATACAAAATGTGACAGGATCTACAGTCAATCAGAAAAACTTCAATACTTGGAAGGGTGAGCCTATCTGTTTCCTCGTGGAAGATCTAGATAAGGATATCATGAGTTTTTATTCCTCCAAATGATGAATGTAAATTTGTTATTTTCATGATGGCCATCTCTTGTCTGACCTTTCGTAATATGTAACTTTTAT
Organism: Ocimum tenuiflorum; assembly: GCA_001278415.1. Lineage (NCBI taxonomy): Eukaryota > Viridiplantae > Streptophyta > Magnoliopsida > Lamiales > Lamiaceae > Ocimum > Ocimum tenuiflorum. The sequence continues at coordinate 22,523 of AYJT01001529.1, read as the reverse complement.
TCAGCATCATATCAAGCTGCAACCCGTGAACTTCAACGTATTTATGGAAAAGATGACTTGGTTGTGCCATCTTGATACGTTCATCTCAGAGCATGAAGGTGTGTTGATAACTGTTGTCCGTCTAGCTAGTCAACTGACAGTAGGAATTGATCGGTCTGGATCATTAGATTTGGATTATCATTCTGTTTTGTATTTTTCTGTGAAACTTGTTATTAACATTTATGTTCAGCTTTATTTAATATATATGTCTTGTTTTCTTGGCAAAGTAAGGCTTTTGGACAAGAATGGCGAGAGCTTCTAAGTCATCTAGATACAGATGACACCTTGTTGTTTCTGCACTAAGCACATTCGGTCATGTCGAATGATGAGTCTTTTGCTGGGTCGGTCCATACCTCAAGTACTTGCACTGTGATTCCGGAAGTAACCTAATTTTTGGAGTACCATGAGAAGTCTTTTCGTGTTTCTTCTGCTAAAATCAGATAATATCTCAATGCAGCACTTGTTACAATCTGCAATATCATACATGAGAAGAGGTGATAGTTTGCCAGGTACAACTTATGTTCGCATTCTTTGTCGGTCATTGTAATCCTATCATATGATAGTTTTGTTCGTCAGATGCTCAAAACCTATAGCAAAATGTTCATTTCTGTCAGTGATTCTGCTTACCTTGGAGGCATACGCTGACTTTTAGAACTGCACTGGAAAGTTGACTTGCTAGGGTTCGACAACAGAGTTCATAAATCTACTATAATGTTTTATTCAGTTGTATTTACCATTTGCTTAATATATATGATATGTACATAATATCTGTCTATTACAAAGCTTTTTCCCCTCAAACAATGTAATTGCTGGTGATTGCCTTGCGTCTATGGGTAGTTGTTCTCTTAGCCATTTGAGGATTGTTTCTTTGATGATTTCTCCTACCGTGATATCATTTCTGATTGGAGACATAGTGATGCACTTTAATCTTCAGTGTTATTATAACTAGATACAACCCCAAAACCTTTTCCACGGATCCTGCAATTCTTTAGTTGTATCATCCTGTCTACAAAACATACATAACTTTCCTATGTTAAGTCGATCAGCCAGAACTAAAAAAACTCATGACTGCTTATAAATCAGATTCCAGAGAATAGAACTAAGTGATGAAATACCTCATTTGTCCTTCATTATCGGGGGCTCCAGCAATGATTACTCGTCTCCCTGCACACACTGAAAAATCTTGTCAGAATTCGAACCTTTTGTATTCTAAGTAATGCACTGTCTTCATCTGATCCAATGTAGAAAATTAACAGCATCTAGGAGTTTAGTGTCCCATCTGATAGACAGGATGGAAGAGTTGCCCCTTTCGATGATGAGAATTAGCACGGCCCTTTCTGATCATGCATATCAGTATGGTGAGAGAAAGTCTGGCTGAGTATGACCTTAACGCAATTGCTTACTATGTTATGCAATCTATATAATGAATCATCAACATAGGAAAAAAAAACACTGAAAATAAAATTACAAAAAGAAGGAAAAAGGATTATATATAGTGCGGCAGCTTTAGCTGCTTGTAGAACATTGTCTGAAGAGCTAACTGAAATAAGGTCATGTGTCTGTAGAATGTAAAAGGAGGACCAACGGAAACAAGCATCCAGATCTGTTATAGCTCCCTTTCCATCTGCAACAGTTTTAAGATCTGATATTTCTTTCTGTGGCAGCCTTTTAAAAGAGTAATTATAAACTTATCATTGCTCCTCCCATAGTCACAAAAGTTACTCACGCTCTACTTTTAGTTTCTTACATTAACCCTTTCATGTCTCTAAAATCTATATGTAAATTGTGAAACAGTGCTAACATTTTGAGATTCTATATTTCCTATCATGTGATGGACGACAAGGTCTGAGAGTATGGTGTATGTTATATTAGTTCTGGAGATGAAGTTGGGTTAGATCTGGCAGAAACTAGAAAGACCATAACAAATTTGTGATGTGATGTGCAATGCACATATTGGTCAGTACTATAAATGTTCTCTTATCAAGCAATAGAATATTATGGAAATTGCTTTTATCAATTCATCAACTTAAATGCTTCGGTAAGATGATCTTAGCCACTAAGGTAATGCGGATTCGCGATTCATGTAATAAATCCTACAACCATGTAAATATGCTGAGATTTTATGGGAGGGTATTAGTACCTCACAGGGCAAGCTAATGAGAAGGTTATGGGAGTAATAGTGTTTCACATAGCTGCTGCAAATGTAGCTGTTGTATATTTTATCCCAACACAGTACAGGTTCTGTAACAGGCCTGTTTCACTAAACTACCTACATTTTGTTAAACATCAATTTATAGGATGGTTAGGATCAAATAGGTCATGTAGAAATTATGGAGTTCTCTGCAGGATGCTATTTTGGCATTGTTAGGAGCACTCTGCTATAAAGAGGAATTTAGCATCCTATCAATGGTCGAACAAGTGAGAAGGACAAGGAAACTGTTATATCTTTTGCAGACTTTTAGAATAATGTCGAGGAGAGAGATCACACTGGCAGGGTCATAAGTGGGTGTGATGATTTGCTAAATCAATCCTCTGCTCAATCTTCAGGGGTATTGGGGCAGAAAGATCTTATCGATCAGCTAAGTGCAAATGCTATCACGTCATCATTTGTTTTCCATTGCATTCTAGGTTACTGTGTTTCAACCATGAACACATATGCTTGCAGAGAAGTCTTTAGAGCAGTGGCAAAAGGGACTGGTTACTTGTGCAGCTGCCAGGATTGCCAGCTTACGAGGTTGCTCTTCTTCTGGTTTCCTTATGAGTTTGAGCGTCATGCTGACTATCATTGCATGATTTTGTGCGTCATACTGGTTGCGAAACCAAACACCCAAACAACCATATTTACTTTGAATGGGAAGACAATAAACAATGTGGTTCAAGTACTGAAGAGTACCCCTCGGAAAATGCTCTTTGACGTGATACCAAATATTATGGGATCTGCTGTGAATTGGGAAACCTTCATGTGATGGGATCTGCAGTTAATCAGAAAAACTTCACGATATGGAAAGGTTAGCTCATCTGTTTCTTCATCCAAGATTTAGATAAAAGGATATCATGATGTTTGGTTCAAGTACTGAAGAGTACCCCTCGGAAAATGCTCTTTGACGTGATACCAAATATGATGGGATCTGCAGTTAATCAGAAAAACTTCACGATATGGAAAGGTTAGCTCATCTGTTTCTTCATCCAAGTTAATCAGAAAAACTTCACGATATGGAAAGGTTAGCTCATCTGTTTCTTCATCCAAGATTTAGATAAAAGGATATGATGATGTTTATTCCTCCAGATGACAGGTGCAATTTTGTTATATTTGTATGTCCCCTACTCTTAGCCTTATTGTGTTTTGTATTTTCATTTTTCAGCATCATGTGAAAATGCAACCCATGAACTTTAACGTATATGACTTTGTGTATCATGATGTGTCCTCCCTCAGGTCATTAAGGTCTGTTGTTAATTGTGCAGAGTTTTATATGATAAAATATATTGTTTTCGTGGTAAAAAAAATAACTTTTGGACAAGAATGGCGATCTTCTTGTTGTCCGACATGAAACACATTTTGCTTAATATTTCAGATCGGTTTGGATCATACCTCGAGTACTTGCACTGTGATTGCTATAGTAATCTAATTTTTGGAATAGCATGATAACTCTTTAAGTTAGTTCTGCTGCTAATGTCTCAATGCAATGTGAAACAGTGAGAATAGCTGATTATATGCAAGAAAATGTTACAAGTCTGACCTTAACTGCTAGGATTCTACGAACAAGGACCGATGCTTAAACATGACATTCAGCTTGATTTATTTGCTTAATCTATATATATATAACATGTTTAACAAAACTTGTTTCCCTTAAACAACGTTATCGCCAGAGATTGGCTTGTTGACATGTGGGTAGTTGTTCTCAGGTAATTGCTGCTGCTGTGAGATAATTTCTGATTGAGGATGCGACAATCCGCTCTCATCCTCGGCTTTACCCCATATAACTAGATACAACCCCATAACAATCACCATGGCTCCTGCTACCCTGCAATTTCATCACACCCGTTTTTAGCATTCCAACAACCCTAGAGGATTTACAAATATAAAAAATACCTACTTTCCGATGCTCAATTCCTCCGCCAGAACGATAGAACTTATCACTGCCACGATCACCATGTTGAGCGGATTGAACGCAGTAACAAAAACTGGCCCTTTGTCCTTCATTATCACCCCAGATACGTAGTAAGCAACTCCAGAACAGATTACTCCCTGCAAACCCTCAAAACTTGTCAAGATTCTATTCCTTTATATAGTTTTATCGTTGATCATAATCTTGTCTTACAGCGTAAACAGCAGCTAGAAGCTTCGTGTCCCATCCGATGGACCAGATTTCAGTGTTGCCCCTCTCGACGACTAAGGTCAGCACGGTCCCTTGCAAAGCTCCCATCATGCATATTAGACCGGTGAGGGAAAGTCCGGCAGGGTATGACTTTAATGTGATTGCCTACGAATACAGTTTGGACAAGATGCCTATATAAGGAATCTTCAAGTGATGTTGGAAAAAGACTGATAAGTTGATAAAACTAGAATGTTTTTGTATTGTACCTGTAGAATGTAAAAAATAGACCAACAGAAACAAGCAGCTCCGATCATTACAGCTCCCATGATTGCATTTTGGTGGTAATTTCCATGAGCAACAGAAGATTTAGTATCGGATTTTTGTTTAGTCCACGGCAATTCTATAACTGACCCTTTTACAACAGTCATAATCATGGCCCCACCCACCGTCACTATAGTCCCCAAAATCTTTGCTTGGCTGTGTACTTTTCTTACATCCACTCTTTCAAGCCTGCAACATTGTTATTTGTGAATTCTAACATATGTTTCATGCATTGCGTATCATGTCAGGTTGGGCCTACGGTTAGATGTTACTTTCAGACTATACATACATACATATATATATATTTTAACTTAACTACATTATTAAATAAATCCCACTATGATGTCCCCATATAGATTCGAACTTTTGATTTTTAAGGTCGCAAGAAATGTGTTTATCATTACACTCCGAGATAGTGGACTTTAGGCCATACATATCGTATCAAGTCCAATTACTCGCGAAAAAGAGCTATTATGAATGAATGTTGTGTCATGTTATATGGAATGCATGCATTATTAACTAGGTGAATTGTTTCTCTTTTTTGGTACCTGACGGCCCATGCTAACAAAAAGGTTACGGCGGGAACGGTGTTGCACATAGCTGCTGCAAATGTAGCTGTTGTGTATTTCATCCCAATATAGTATAAGTTCTGATCTATAACGGGCCTGTGAAGCAAACATAAATATCTAATTAATTAAATTCATTTGAAGAAAGCCCATGAAGTGATGAGAAAGAGTGGAGTTGCTCACTCCAATAGAGCAAGGAGTAGTATTTTGAAGAGAATAGAGAATGTCATTTTTGGCCTGATTTTCCTGCTCACAAACAAATACACGAATGCCATTCTTAATTTGGGAAGCAAATGAGTTGATTTGAAAAGGAAGAAAAGAAAGAGGGGAACCTCTCGAGAACAAATGCGAAAGGGGCTACGACGGCCGTTGCGACGATATTTCTGTAGACAGAAAAGGTGAAATGGCTCATTCCGTTGTTAAGAGCCGACTTGGCTATTATACCTAAACCTGCATAGCCAAACTGTAACAATACTGCTGCCAAATATGGTCTTAGCTTTAGCACTAATTTCCTGTCCATAACCTTATAAATTTAGTACAAGATTTTCTCTCTTTAATTTGTAATTTGCTTGTGATAATTAGTGGTAGATGTGTTACATATTTATAGTGATGGGAGTGTGTGCGTTGGGTGTTTGGTTCCTGTCAGGCAATGAGAGAGAGAGGGGCAATGGAATACGATAGCGGTGAATCAATGGATTCCACTAGAGATAAGTAACAGTGTGAAAAAAAAATAAGAAATTCTTTAGCATGAGATGAAAAGAAACTTTATATATATTTTGTGGTGTATGATTTTACTCTAGATTTTGAGTGCAATTTACACCTCCTTAAGCTTGGCATGCATGACTATGATGCATTGATTCGGTTCCTTCATATCAATGTATTACACATAACTCAAACCTTAATTGCCTTCACAACTCCACCATATTAATATGCGCTTGCTTCATATACTAAGGAATAACACACACCCTTTCTTTTTTACCCAATAAGTTTTCTTCGCTACTTTATACAATAAGTTGAATTAACATAAATTGTTTGAAGACTAATAGTTTCGAGTCTGATACCCATTATTCCCTTTAAGCACAAATTTGTGTTACACCGCCTAAACGATTTAGGCGGATTTAAATAGTTCACTTTTACTAACACAAACTCATACTCGCCTTGGATTCTAAACTCAAACTCATATTTCCCCTGTATTCTAAACCTAAACCGGCTTAAATCATTTGGGCAGTCTAACGAGAGACCTCCTCTCCCCTTTAGAATTTAGAAATTGCAAAACATATATATACATTCTAAAAATTTGTTATCACGAAGTTGGAATATAATTCTTTGACAAGGATCTTGATTTTCCTTCGCCAAAAGTATAACCTGATCTTTATTAATTTCAACCTCTTAAAAGTGAGAAAACAGACTTATAATTCAGTAAGCAAGATAAGAATTTTTTTTATAATAAAGTCAAGAGTGCTTTGACTAAAACCCTTTATGTCCCCAACTGGTTCCTGGTTTTATTAATGTAATATAATCAAATATTATACTAATCCTGTATAGGGTTAATGAGGATTGAAATCTGGTGGCCATAATCCTAATCAGATCACACTTACAGCAATTATAATGCATGGTGCACCATTTTGGACGTGGTTATGACTGAGAACTTTATTTAGTTTTATCACTCCAACATGGCATTCGCCCAAATTAGAGAAGTTGTAATCAAATTGGAATATAGAGAATATAATAAAGTGTATGTATATGATTCACGAGAAATAACTAACTTAAAAAGTCAAAATCATGTCTTCATTATTCAATTTTGATGCACTCCATCACTAATCGAATATCACCTACAGATATGAAGCATAGAATGATCGCTCATACATAGACATAGACACAAACAAACAAACAAACAACGGCTCGTCTCAGAATTTCAACTTCCAAAAATACTCGCTAGAATGAGAGATATTGTAAGATTATGGATTGAATAGTTAATGAGAGCTGAACTGAAAAAGTTTAATATCTGCTATTTACATAACATGACAGCATCACCTTTCCAAACTGAGACCTATTCCATAAAAAATCCTCAAAGTTATATGTGTTGAGAAATACTTGTGTCAATTTGTGGGCTGTTAAATTTGCATTACTTAGCCATTTACAAGAGGTATAATAGCACTTAGGGTGTTACATTGGTGAATCAACATATTTGATAAGTATTATTTATACCACCATTGCACCACGGTGTATCATTTATAAAAAAAGTTCTCATATTAAGTGTGCTTAACGTGAGGCAGGTGCAGAACCCAAGTTTTGTTTGACATACAATATATATATTATACCAAAATCATTATGTAGTAAGACAATTGACGTGATTGTTTGATCAAATATATTTTAAACAAAACAATACTTATTTCCTTTAAGGCTTTAGTGCTAAACTCATGTATACACCTTGTTAGATAATGGATCAAGAATACAGCACATAAGTTTAAGCTGAACCCTTTTTGTCGTTGCCGGTATATAATATTTCAAAATTTTTTTGGACAAATATAATACTACTAATTAATTGAGTGTTGAAATTGCACACATTATTAAAAGGAAAAACAAAAACCTGCAGAGAAAAGAATTCTGGTTTGTGATGGTGGGCATACCCAAATATGATCACTAATTCACAACTGCATGTATACTTCTCATTGATCAGTTATTAAATACCACATATCATCGCTCACTACTTTAGTTTGTTATCATCGTCCAATAAATTATTTCTTTAAAATTTTACCATCCACACCTTACTTAAGAAATAAAATAAATAAGTGAGAATCTAGGGAACACAACTTTAATCATGAATTTTGTGCTGTATGGATACGATTTGACAAGGATCGTTTATCTCATCATATATATTTTTATGGAGTGATTGTGTCAGGGGAATAATTCCAATATAAATAGTGCTGATGGCATATTTGTGAAGCCAATGGATTTTTGTGATTAATTGTTACGCTTTACTATTAGAATTTCACGTGTGGATATTTTGAGATTTGGAAGAAAGAAAATGAAGAGAAACCAAGATATGAGTAAGCGAATGAAGGAATAAAACTGGTTGTCTAAAATTCATTCAGTTTCTGATCCAACTCTCTCAACAGGTGCCCAACATAATTGCCGTAAAAATACACCAACCCATTTTAATTTGGTACATATAAAAAGTGGTCCATCCATAATAAGGTTTTTGTTTGGTTATCGTCGGAATTGTTTTAGAATGGAACGCTTTTGTTTGTGTGTTTCTCCTCTTGCTAAGCGACAACCTTAGTGTCACAAACCAATAGATTTTAGGAGAATTATCGATCTATGACCAGAAAGATTACTTATCTATCGATTCAGGACCCGAAAGATTGATTGTCATTTCAAGACCCAAAAGATTGCAAGATTTTTGATTCAGTACTTTCATACTTAACGGTGTTAGTAAGTCATCCAATGAAAGATGAGATGAACATTATGTATCGTGAAAAAACAACTACAATTGAGTTGAAGAAACAAAACTTGTGAAAGAAACTACATACCGTAAAGAAGAAGAAGAGACAATGATAGCAATTTTATGAATTTGTGAGAGAATTATGGTTGTGATTTTATAAATTTCATGTTGTTTTTTTAATTGTGAGAGTTACGTGGATATGTAACAGCCACAACATTAATTATGGAAGTCCTAAATCGAAAATCTTACGATTTTTTGGGTCTTGAATAAAAAATCTATCGATCTTTCGGGTCCAAGATTGATAATCAATCTTTCAGATCCTGGATCGACTAATAAATCATCTTTTGGATTCTAAATCGATAATTCTCCTAGATTTTAACATGGTTTTAATGATATACATATATGTACATTAACCATTATAAAAAGTAATAACTTGTGATGCCATTGTTATGATATGAAAAATTAAATTTTGAAGTCTTAAAATATATACACTATAGATCCCCCGGAGAGATGAAGAAAAATATCACGGACTACGTTATGTTATTTGCATTTTTGTTATGAGTCAACAATTTTAATTTAACAATACGTGCACAAATATTTCAGATTTTATTTATGTTTCTATGTTGAGTAGTATTATCCCTTGATGGATATTAGAAATTAATTGCATTAATTTTCAAGATATATGAAATATTGGATTATATATTTATCGTTCATTAATAAATAGCAGAATTGACACACACATGCAACATTTGCTTTTGATTGCTAACTTATTAATAACCTAACACATACTTTGATGCACCCAATTAAATACTTAAAACATGTTGGGGCTTGGGAAATTCGATTGAATTCAAAAATCCTAAAGGTAAGTTTGATTGAATAATCTCGATCGTTTCTCGGACGAGAATTAATCAAATTCCGTTTGAAATCTTAATTATACCATTTCTCAACAAAAATCAATCCAATTTCGACCAATTAAATTCCAAGCGAACATTTTCTAATTTTTTGACGAGTTGAAATTCGATCGATTTATGCCAAAGTGATGGAGAGATTTGATCGAATCTTGAAGCAAGATTTTTGAAATTTTAGTCGAAGCGAAATTTGATTGAATTTCACCAATATTCATCAATATTTTCATCTCGTTTATTCCATCGTCGTTTCGATCCTTTTTTTAATTCAACGACGAGTTTACAATTTTTCTAAGTAAAAAATTGTGAAGCAATCATTTTTCGCCAAAAATCTTGACTGGTTGAATTTGATCGACCAAGAGAATCTAAATTAGTTTAACCGATCGAGTTCCTTCAAAGTTGAAACCCTACAAGTTGTTAAGTAGAAGGCTCATTTAGTGCACCAAGCATGAAATAGGTTGCATTCCATAGATATTTCTAACAGAAAACAAGGAATCTAATTAATTCCTGGATGAAGAAAACAAGGAATCTCAAACTTGAAGGAGGCGAAGGGACATCCACTTGGATCATCTTTTCACCTATTGTGAATGTGAGGTGGCTTTTTATTTGCAACAACTCAAATGATCGATGTTATTTACGAAAATAAAAATGAAACATGCTTTGTTTTTCACATAAAAGGGTTATTTGCAATTTAATTTTCAATATTTGTTCTTTCTTCAAAAATAACCTAACGTTATAAAATTGCAATTTAATTCCAAAAGTTTATCCATTTTATTCAATATTACTCCAAACATTTACAAAATTGCAGTTTAATTCTTAATTCTTGTCTCTTGAATGTAAAAAACACCATTTTGATATAAGATCACGAATAAATTTTTTCATCTTATTTTTCTCGGGTTCATTATTATGATAGGTGGAACGTGTAAATGATTGAGTTTTATTTTTTTCTTAAATTTAATATGACGAAATGTATTTGAAACTATTCTACATCATCGCGTATTTCATTTTAGTGTTACATTGTAAGTTTTTATTACTTTTTAAAAAGGTTCCGATATAGGATTTTCGGTGCAGAGTTTATTATATTTTCCTAAATTTAATTTGTAGGGTTTAGTACACCCGACTTGGTAGGTGATAATTTTTTCCAATTTTATTAATTACATTGACTATTAATTTTTTTTGTTCAATTTTATTAGTTATTGACCTTATGGTTCTAAATCCTAAGTGTAATATAAAGTATGCCATGAGATTCAAACCGAAAGCATAGTCAAAAGTCAACGATAGATATAGATATCTAAAATATAATATGCATTCCAACACGAAAGGGAACATATAAAATACAATTAATTTATTATATGCAAACATGTGAAGCAGTAGTGGACATGTTAATCATTGTATTTTAGGCACCACAAAACATGTATTAACTTCAAAGTCAAGCATAATTACGTACATGTATATATAATGATCATAAATTGGATAAAAAGCGGCAGGGTGAGAACGAAAACATCTATTTGCTCCATTGTATTTAGAAAATACACGATAAACCTTAAACAAGCAAACTTCAGTTTCCTAACGTTTCTGCTTCAGCAATGATGATTTGGAAATATATCTGAAATTGCATTTCTTCAAACTTATTTAATGATGTAATAGTTGTTAATCTTGAAATATTATGTCGGCCAAGGCCTAATATATATATATATATACACATATATTATTTTTAGAAGAAAAATATATCAATCTTTATTTGTTCTCTTAGATGTCAATAGTAATGAGTGATTTATCAAGCATCCAGGTGCAATTAGGAAGTCATCAGTTCCAAGTTCTCTATCAAAATAATTTAATCCGTATATGATTTGACTAATTTAACTTTATGCAGGGATGGCGAATTGAAAATGTGTAGCAAGACTCGTTGATTGGAGATCTTACATGAGAATTATAGTGATAACTATAAACTATGTCATTTGAGCTTTTAATATCGATCGAATAGTGTAATATTTATTGAATATAAAGCCCCGTACACTTTGAGAAAATTATGCTAAGTTTATTAACTGTTACTTTCTTATTACATACTTTTTTTCCTAAAATAACGTCTATTTAATTCTTTGCAGAAAACTATTTTCGGTCATTGAAAGCTACTTAGTACAAAATTTGCAAGTTACAATTCTAATGATACACACACATATTTTGGTGGTCGTATTTGTTTGGTAAAATAATTAATGCCACATCTCGTAAACTCATCTTATCCAAATGAGTTCAGATACAACTAATACAGAAACATATATAAACGCGCGCACACAATTAGTTTATCCAGTAAATCATTAAGAAATACCAAACAGTTTATCACATCATTAGAAACATAAAACATTATATACTATAGGTATTATTAATTTTATAGGGAAAAGACTCAAAAGGGAAGAGAATCATGATTTGTCATATTTGTCTCAATAATTGCTTCCAACAATTCTCTTAACGCTCGCCTCTAATTGCAACAACTTCCTCTCATATTATTTTACTGCATGATATTAGATCGAAGCATAGGCTCAACTCAAGTGCTCAACCCAAGTAGAAGATGAATTTGGCATGTCGGCTTCATCTATGTTGAATGAGCTCAAATTAAGCTTGTTTTTAAATGCGGACTAAGCCCAGACACAGACTCACTAGGATCCAGGATCAGGCCTAGTTAAAGTCCTTTCAAACCCACCTTACACTAATATCACATTTCAATTATTTTTCTAACTTTTTGTAACTAATGTTAAGCTTCTTCTTCCTAATACAGCAACATAAAATAATAAAATATTAAATTGAAGTGTAGAAACTAAATTATACATAATTTAACACAAATAGTTCGAAAAATTTGATAAAGCCCACCCTTCAAGAAATATAATTAAAAATATTCTAAAGCCCAATATAATTAAAAATATTCTAAAGCCCACCCTTCCCTTCTTGCTAGTGGCCTCATTCATGATTAAAGTCCATCCGGGACAGGCCCGGCAACCCATGTGACAACTACAGTCACCACCTAACCATTTTTCTTCCCTCTTTACCGTGAACTGTTCTTTTTCTTTTCCCTTGTTACATCAACCCCTCCCCTGAATATATCAGGCAAAATCAATTTAATTAAGCAATAATCTTTTGGCCTGATACTCATTTAGAACCTGAAGACGTCCGAGTGAGCATACAGATTAAATCATTTTTAAATCGTTTCGAGCATATAGATAAACCAGTAAATGAGTGACAAATTCAAGAAGCATAACCAAGTCATCGAATTCGAAATGGTATAAATATAGACACGATGGAACATTCATTCATTATCTAAAAGCAAATACAAAACGTAATAATGCTTATTCAACAGTAAATATATATATATATCATCATCCAGTTCCAGCCCCCTGCGCATTTTGTTTTTATTTCAGACACCTCCCTTCAAGAACTCGGTTTCTCAAGAAGCTTCGTTATATCCTTCTGCAAAATCCACACAAAACCCCTTCAGTATTCCAAGCAACTAACTCCTGCATCCATCATCCAAACAAACATAATAAATATACATATTTTACCTCAATGCTGAGAGGAGATGTAGTAGGGGCATAACGGTCAACAACATGACCTTGTTTGTCGATGAGGAATTTCGAGAAGTTCCACTTTATATCGTCCCCGAAAAGCCCTCCTTTAGCTGACTTGAGGTACTTGTATAGAGGAGCAGCCTTCCCACCATTTACCTCCACCTGAGCAATCAAACAATACTTGCACTCCATCACATACATAGTCAATCAAATCATTTTCTTAGTTCTAAGAAACTGCATTTTTAATGCTCAAAGATATAATATTAATGGTTGCAATTTACGTTCTGGCTAGTAACTCATGGCTGCAACCATTTTTCCCCTAAGAGAACAAACTGTACCATCCAATGCATCAAGTCAAAATAATGTGCTCATATAAGGACTAGCGGATCCTTCAATACCTTGTCAAATATTGGATACTCGGCCTTGAAACGAGTGCAAGCAAACTCCTGAATTTCTTCATTGGTTCCAGGCTCCTGTGAACCAAACTGATTGCACGGAAATGCAAGTATCTCCAAACCTATGAAATACGCAAACAATAATAGGGTGGAAAACCAAGACAGTGCGGGATGAACGCAATATTATATCTTACTGTAAAGTGCAATCTCAAAAACAGGGAGGAAAGATGACAAAATTTGGATGTCTAAAATAAATGAACAGCAAAAAGGAAATGCAAAAATTATTGAACCTTGATTCTTGTATTTCTCATACAACTTCGCCATCTCTGTGTAATTTGAGTTTGTCAGTCCACTGCCACAGGCAACAGCTTATAAGTCAGCATCATTTATATATGTGTGTCAAAAGAAGGATTTTGTATTCCGGTATCGGGTAATAAAAATGTTGACAGACTTTGAGAACTTTCAATATAAGATGAAGCCTTTTTGTCCCCAAATGCTCGACACTTGCAAACATATTGGTCAGCGACCAAAATCAACTTTGCTGCTACATGAGTAAAAACTAAAAGATATAAACTACCTCATGTTTCATGAATTGCAAACCAAATATTCTTAAAAACAGGGACATCAACAGGACACCCCCTTTCTTTCAGCATATTTCTTTGAAAAGAACAACGTCTCATCATATAAAGAAGACAAAATATCAAAGCTACATGCTATATGCAATAAAATCTACTGAGCATATGATCATGCATTTACATGCAATACTTTACAACTAGGATCTAAGTTTTTTGCAGAGCTCAATCTCACAATGCAAAGTTAGAAAAAACAAAAGGCATAGATTGACGTCTGCTGCAATGACTTTTCGTTTTAGCATAACAGTTCCCAATAGAGCATGTATTTATGGATCCTAAAAAGTTACATTTACATATACAGCAGAGAAAGTATCAGCTGAATTCACTACATACCACTGCGATGCAACATTCACAATTAGAAGGACTTTCCCCTTGTAAGTGCTCAAATCGACGTCATTGCCTTTGGTGTCCTGCACAAATTAAACCCCGGAGTATAACAACAACGAACATTAGTGATGGAAGATCTCATTAAGAACCATAGCATTAACAGAAAAATCACCACCATACATGGCACCTGCGTGGGCCCATGGGAAAATAAGTTAAAAGAGCATTTGCTATGTGCACACTTGCAAGGGCTATCAACAAAAAAACATATTTCAACGCTTTGATGACAAATTGGAATCATCGGCACAAAATACCATACCAACTTGTTCCATCTATACATGCCACAAAAAGAAATGAAAATACTAGTTTCAAGAAAAATGGTTTTTTTAGTATAAAAAGTGAAATCGTTCCCAATTGATGAAGTCAAGTCAGAATATTTCTTTTTAATCGCTCTAAATAAAAATAAGAATGAATATTTAATTAAGAAACACCTGAAGTGTGTTATCCACTCGAAGTCAAGAGACGAGTAAGCGTGTGTTAAGGCTCAGTTATGTTCATGATCGTTTCTTACTTTTCTTATGAAACTGGTGAAACAACATTTTGGTTACTCTCAAGTGGCCAAAGAGATTAGGCTTTTACAATTCGTAGGAGGAACGACCATGAGTTAGTTTAGTAACCCCCAAAACATTTATTTACAAACTCTTTCTCCCAAAAAGCATGAGCAAAAGATCACTTGTACATCAAGGTTTTATGTTAAAGACTGTTTTCGCCAAAACATTCTCTGAGAAACCCAGAATACGTAACTAACGGCATCTTCACTAAATTGGCACTTTTGCTAGGGTTTCCATCTTTTTCCCCGATTTCTATGGAAAATTAACAATCACCTCCAATTCATGTTCAACATATAACGATTCCTACTTTCACCTTATTAAGCAGCATAATCTAGTTCCAAAGCCGCAAGAACCCTTAGCAAACCAACATCCAATAATTCATTATAAAGAAAAGATGAAAACTTGAACTCATAAATCTGAAAACTGATACCTTCACAGTGAAATCATGGACAGATTGAGGCGGGGCTGACTGAGTTGCCATCGTACGACTCGAAAACAAATGCTTTCTTGAACTGATATCCGCAAAAGAGTACAAAGAGGTTTTTATCGGCTGAAAACGAGAACGAACCGGCACAAAATGTGATGAAATGAAAGGGGTTCGAGTTATAATGGAAGGAGGATAGTTTGTTTGTTTGATCTTGAAGAGGTTCCTGCTTCCCAGAAAACGAGCTGCGTGAAGGGACATGGGTAATTGATTATTAATATATATAACATGAAATGAAATGGGTTGAAATAGATTGTTTTCCAACAACTTTGACGTCGATGTTGCGAATTGCTTATTGCCGCAAAAGGAGAATCTGTAGCGTGTCGGATGCTTGGAGAAGCCAGTTCCACGTGGCAGCTAGGAATACACCCACGCTGCAAACGTGTAATTTACGCTGTGAACTGTTTACGTCCACATTTTATTAGTTTTATTAATGTTTCAATAATTTTGAGAATATCATCAAAATCTTATTTAAGGAATTTTCGAGACCATCAAATATGAATTTTAAAATCTTCAAAGTCTCCAATTATTTATTTCAAGTCTCTGAAGTATCAGAGCATTAGATTTTTGATCTATGGACTGACTGACCTTGCACGCATAGTGAAAAACATTATGAATGTGTGAGTTTCATTTATCGTTCTTGTATTGTTGTTGTTCTTAATCTCTGTTTGTTTATACAAAATTCATCTTTATTGAAAACATCAATAAATTTGATCGGTCATTCTAAGCCCAATACGTAAAGGCCCGATCATTGTGGGCTATGAAAACAAGAATTGAATACTAATCATTGATTGATAATATCCTACCGAATTTGTAATAATCAAGTAAAAAGAGAAAACAACCCTTCTGAGGAGGAGTTAAAAAATCACACACAAACATTTAGCACAAGTTTACTTGTACCTAATGACCTCCAATATAACCGCAAAAAAGTCATGAGATTGGCCATTCCAACAAGAATATCTGAAAACTTTATAGACAACAACTTAGGCACCACAAAAGATAGCACCAAACCAAAAAAAACATATAGAGAAAAAAGTATAATATGAATTTACAGTATTGGGCAAAATCCATCCTACGCTATGATGAAAGAGCCAGCTCAGCCCAAGCCAAAGACGAAGCCGCAGGAGCAGATATGTCGACGCCACTTTCCAACATGGAGCACAAATCTAGCATAGACGTTCTCGTGCTGGTATTAGGACGAATGCATAGGTTTACGACATCACATATCACTTTCAAATCCTCGTATCGAAAATGTTTCAGTTCAGGATCCACCACATAAGAAATAACTTCAGGCAAATCCAGATATTCCTTGGCCTGCAGTAAAAGGCAAAGGTGGTCAGAGCAACAAAAGTGTGTGTTCCATTACCACTAACTCATCTTTGCAAGTAGTGAATCGTACCCAATCGACTAAGCACCCTTTATCTTCGCAGTATGTAGGTCTCCCGCTTACAATTTCGAGTAATATAATCCCGAATGCATATATGTTTCCCTGAATATCAAGATGGCGTCCTTCCAAATTCTTTGGAGGAATGCAAAAAGCACCTTCACTGCTTACGCTGCCTGAGCTTTTCTCTGATCTCGAAAGGAATGTTTTCCAGCACTCAAAATCAACCAGCTACAGAAGAAGTTGAGAGTATATATATTAAAAGGGACGTATAGATCTTGTATTCAACAAACACACACAAAATATGCATTACAGTCAACATATTCATATGGTGGTTTTACTAGCTAGCAAACATGATTCTTGAAAATGTAGCGAAACACGGTTGTGTTGTTTTCATTGCCAAGAGGGATGTACACATGAGATTTAGGGTGAAAAAGGAGTTGGTATAAAATTCCTTCATGTGCAGCAGGTTTTACAGCTTGATTGAGATGAATGGTGAAAACAAACAGAATCAGTTCTCACACAAAATCAAAGAAACAGAAGCAGGAAGTGAGAGGAGTTAGATCATTGCATTACCTTAGGAGAAAAATCGTCGGTCAGATAGATGGAGCTAGAATTCAGTTCCGATATAGTAAATGGTGGATCGAGTTCTGTGTGAAGATACTTTAAACCCCGAGCAATCCCAAGAATAATTCTCATGCGTCGAGTCCAGGAGAATTGGCAAGACTCTCCATCTACACTTAATCAGAAAGTTTCTGCTTTTCAGTTTGTGGAAGCCTTTATTACTATATTTTGAAGTTCCTAATCCAAAATAAAAAAGGAGACGTATATGTTCACGTACAATGAAGGTGCTCGTAGAGTGTTCCATTTGATGCGTAATCAAAAACCAGCATTCTTGTAAATGGAGTGCTTTCTGCGCAATAGCCGAGCAATTTTCCCACATTCTCATGATCTAATCTTGCCAAGTCAGCCACCTAAATCATGTAAAATTGTTCTTTAAGCGCTACAGATTCACAATATAAAGAGAGTACAGAGCAAGTTACAAAGAAAACACAGACCTCTTTCTGAAAATAAAGCTCAAGGTAGCTCATCCATTGCTCTTCTTTGATGCAAAGGGATATTACGGCAATTTCTGGCCCACTTTTCATGGTTCCTTTATATACTAAGCTATCTGGAGAGGAGCCGATAATGTTGCTGAAATCTTCACAAGCTATTTCAAGTTCCTGTCTCCTGTACCTTGCTACATCCTTCAGTATTTCAGAATCTGCATAAGCCTTTTGTTAGACGGCAAAACAGAGCATAGAAGCTTGATAATCAATAGGAATTTACGAGTCGAAATGCAGAAACAGACCTATGTAAATTGAAATGTGGTCCTTAGCACTGGAAGACTTCTTCCATGGGATCATGATAGAAGATCTTCTCTTCCACTTCTGGGAGGCAGTAAATAAAGCAACAACAAAGAGCACGCCTACTATTGTTCCAGTCACAATTTCAAGAGCCAAGAGCCAAAAAGGTTTCGATGTATTCTTAGTTTGATTTGATTCCTCTTCAGCAGGCATGTGCCTCATGTTAACTGAATGGCCTTTTGTGGGTGGCGCGCCACCTGCTATAAAAGTTTTACCATTATTACAGTCAGTACTTAAGATCATGTCTGTTACATACTAACTTCATATTTGCATGATTTGTTTGAAGAATTTAAAGTGTTGCGAAAAACCTTTAACCATTGTTTTACAAAGATCTGACACAAATTAAAATATAATTATATGTTACAACTTTCAGCCAACCATTTGCTTAAAGCATAAGCCAGGTCACCTACCACATAAAGCAGCGGCACGCTGTTTGACATCTTTTTCTCCAAGGCAATTACCCTGGAAACTTGTCCTATCATCAGAATTATATTTGTTACGCAGGAAGAAAAAAAAAAACCAAATAATAACATTAGATGAAGAGAAGGGAAACAAAGCAGATAATATACCTCGGAAGATATCCCAAGCACTTTGGTATTGTTCCAATAAAAAAGTTGTATGAGAAGTCAGCTACTTTTAGTTGGGAGGATTGACAAAAACCCGTGGGCCTACTGTTTGAAGCATACCTAATGTGGTTGCATCAGTGACAATGTCCAGAAACAAGTTAAGTTCAATAGTAGCTACATCAGTCAACATTTATATTTTTTATGCAATAAGTTCTTGGATAGAACACTGCTCCATTGCCACGTTCTAAGGAACTGGAATACAAATATCATTCTCCTAACTGAAGAAACGAAATTTTCTATATTGTTCATAGAAGAAAATGCACAATGATAAATTCATAAAAATTAGATCAAACACTAGGATAAATTCGTAAATGTTATGCTTGAACATCGTGCAATCATATGTAAATTAACTATGACAACACCAAAGAGATGAGCCTTAAATGGGACTAGGATACTGAATTACTGATATCACCCTCCCCCTCCCAAACTGAAGAAAAAAGAAAGGAAAATAATCAACCACTTCATGAGAACAGTGTAACTTGGGCTTGCAAGTCATATTACTGAAGTAAATTACAGTCAGATGAAAGAAATTTCTTCTTACATTCCACTCGTATCTGAGGGGTAGTCTGAGCCATTACTAGCAGGCAAGGAGCCCAGAAGCTTATTTCTATCCAGTCGAAGTTCCTGAAGATACTTCAAGTTCCCAAGTTCAGAGGGCAAGTTTCCAGTCAACCCATTGGATTGAAGATTTCTGTAAGAACAGAAGATAGCCAATGCTAAGAGAAAGTAATGGACGAGTGCCAGAGGGGAAAAGCTAATAACAGTCTCATGTTAACATTCATATCTCACTAACATTTTCACGATGCTGCTTAAGTTCCCAGTCTCTGGTGGAATTTTTCCTGTTAGCTGATTCGAGCCCAAGTCTAAAACCCTGAGGTTTTTCAGCAAGCCTATTTCTTTAGGAATTGTACCACTCAACAAATTCCCACGCAAAATTCTGCTCACGAGCCATTTATATACAATCAATACAACCCCCAATAACTAAAGTAGGTATACACAATCAAGCACATTTAAGAAAACGAAATGCTTACAATTCTTGTAAATTCGAGAGTTTGTATATTTCTGGCGTAATAGATCCCTTTAAAGACTTTCCAGATACATTACTGCAAATCCGAGTAGCATCATAAATGGGAAGTTAGGTTGAGCACTAAGAGCATAGGGCCATCACATTCAAATCCTTGCCTACAATGTTTCATATCAACATTATCCGAGATCTCATTTTGAATTTGCTCTCTCACTAAGACTGGCAGAAAATCTTACAGCTTTATGACATGATCTCCATCCATGGAGCAAGCAATGAAAGGCCATCCACAAGGATCGGAGTCCTGCTCATTCCAGTTCGATAAAATGCGCGAGGGATCCTCCGTAATAGCTCTCTTGAAGGAATCTAAAGCTTCAACTGAACATAACCCACAATTCTTGTGTAAGAAAATGTGTACTGCATAAATCGGTGCAGCCGCGGTGTTAAAATTACTTAATATTGTCCATGAACAACCCAAGATCTTGCATACAAATCAAACGATATTCCACATTGCAGCCAGTTGAATAATCACCGGTCAGTTACTAACAAAGGATATTAAACATGCTATTTTTAGAGCAATTCAAGCAAGATCTGCGAATCAAATGAGAGCTACAGTGCTAAGATTTTACCTTCATTTTTGGGGAATGCCGCACAATCTGCTAGAAAGAGTCCTAAACTTAACAAAATAACTCGAAATGAAATAAACCACCTCATCTTTCAAGCCAAATCAAGCACACGCTCACACACTCAAGTTCTTGAAGAGCCCATCTAGAAAAGTGTAAACGAAACCAAAGAAAAAAAAGAGAGAGCGATGGAGCTGGGGAAGCTATAGAAGTGGTTGATCAAGAAATGGTAACAAATACAGGACAGCCCAAATGTGGGTGTTCAACTGTCAATCAACAAAGAATTTCAAGAAACAATAGAAAAAAACCATATAAAGAAACCAAGATATCAATTTATAAATGAAGAAATAAAACAAATCTGGGATCAAAATCAGCAACGCCGACAGTGGCAAACGAGAGCAAGCTCAAAAAGAGGTTTGGTGTGACGGGGCCACACACAGAGCCTCAAATAAGAAGAGGCAACAAATGAAGAACAAAAAGAAACATAAATGGATCGAATGATTAAAAAATGAGAATGAAAGAATTCTTCAACTTTCCGACATTAGCTGCATGAGGAAGTGTTTGACAGAGAAGCTATGGAATGTGTTGCTCTTGAGAAAATAATGTGAAATCTGGCGGTTTGTGCTTTGTTTTGGTTAATTAATTTGGCAAAAAGGAGTTGAGGAGGCAGAAAAACAGGGAGTAGTGGTTTAGTGGCGTAATAGCTTTTGACTACGAGTAATGATTATAATTATTACGTGAAGCTAAATCTAATATTTATGTTCAGACCATATAAAATATGTCATGTGCATACCATACCCCAAATCATCAATAAATATCTCATGTACCTACATTATGACTAATTATTATCCCTATATTCTAAATCACACTTAATTAGAACATTAATATAAAGAGAAATTGTATTAATTCAATTCCGAATATCTCCTCCAACAATTAAAAATAATACTAAAGACCTACTAGGTCTAGGTCTGAGCATGCATATTGCATTTAATTTTTCACTTGTGATTTATCTTATGTGTCGAAATTGGTTATCTTTTAATTGTGGTAGCATACAACATAAAATAAAGTTATAATTAGTCTGCTATGTGGAATGTAATTTGAAGGTTATCATGCTCTACATCTAACGTGCCATACTTGTTTTTTTAAGTGTACTAGTAAGGATCACGTGCGTTATTATGAAGAATATAAATTTTCTATATTTTTAATTATTTATTTGTATAAAACTATTATAATAATAGTATGATATTTGTTGATCAAAATTAATAAATTAAAAGTTGAGGAATTCATTCGATCAAACAACTAAAGTATACCTGTATGAATTCATCATAAACGAAATTGTATTTATAAAATATTTAATATTTTTTTAAAATATTATTTAATAAAACTATAAAAGTACCCAACGAATTTGTTGAAAGTTAATATACTATTTAAATATTATTGTCATTATAAGAATTCCCACATCAAAAATAAAAATGTTATTTAAATAACATTGTCATTATAATTAAATATTTAAGAAGAATGCTAATTCTATATTGTTATTAAAATCATAACTCAAGTTATGCAATTCATAGCCGATAAAATGTTTACAAATCTAAAGATCATATAATAAAGTTATCACCTTTTATTTTCGAGAAAGAAATTATTTTTTTATTGAATCATACAAATCAAAATTTGTATAATCTATAATCAAAATATCAATCAACCTTGATAAAAAAATGTTAACTCTCGCATCTGTAAATTACTTGACTAAATTGCCAATTTTGAGTTTGAAGTAGTCGATTGATGAATCAAGTAGATGAGCATGCAATCAAAATTATCGAAAAATATATATACCAACAAATTCATAATTTGTGCCCGAATTGTTCATA
>AYJT01001526.1:0-10539 GCA_001278415.1 Ocimum tenuiflorum | reverse complement strand
GGTCAGTTTATAGTTCATCAGCTGAATGTACCCTTACCCCATTTGTCCGAGAAACTTCGCAGCTGACTAAAAACTTATTCTTCAGCGACCATATCCAACTTTAATAGACCGAGTTGAGTGCATAGATCCTTGAATAGTCCTTCTTGAAGAGGCTTTGTGAAAATGTCAGCTAACTGATCCTCAGTTTTCACATAAGCTATCGATACATCATTCTTTTCCACATGATCTCTGATGAAGTGATGTCGAACATCGATGTGCTTAGTTCTGGAGTGATGAATTGGAGTTTGAGTGCTTGCAATGGCACTGTTGTTATCATAAAAGATGGGCACAACTTCTGTTGATAACTTGTAATCCTTCTATTGTTGCTTGATCCAAAGCATTTGTGCGCAACAGCTGCCAGCAGCAACATACTCAGCTTCAGCTATTGAAGTGACAACTGAGTGTTGCTTTTTTCTGAACCAAGAGATTAACTTGTGACCTAGGAACTGACACATCCCACTGGTGCTTTTCCGATCAATTCGGCATCCCCCAAAATCTGAGTCTGAATACCCTCTTAGATCTAAACTATCGTCTCTGGAATACCAAATCTCAAGAGTCTCAGTCCCCTTCAAGTATCTGACTATCCTCACAGCTGCATCCAAATGTGATTTCTTGGGGTTGGATTGAAATCTAGCACAGACTCCGACTGCATAACAAATGTCAGGCTGGCTGGCTGTAAGATATAGCAAACATCCAATGATGCCATGATAAACCGTTGGATTTATTGATTCTCCTTCTTCATCGAGTGTCAGCTGTGCACTTATGCTCATTGGAATTTTCAAGGTTTTTGTCTTTCCAGGACAAAATTTCTTTATCAACTCTCCCGTGTATTTTTGCTGATTAATGAAAATTCCTTCGGGCATCTGCTTGACTTGAAGTCCTAAGAAGTAGGACATATTTCCCATTAAGCTCATCTGAAAATTACCTTGGATGAGCTGGGCAAATTTTTCACTGAGAGCTGAATTCTTGGAATCAAAAATGATGTCGTCAACGTATATCTGAACCAACAGCATGTTCCCGTCATCTTTAATGCTGAAAAGTGTTTTGTCGATCTTACCCTTCTAAAAGCCATTTTTCAATAAAAATTGAGACAAGGTCTCATACCAGGCTCTGGGAGCTTGGTTCAGACCATATAGAGCTTTCCTTAGCCTATATATGTTGTTCCATTGTTCGAATCCTGGAGGCTATTCCACATAGACTTCTTCACTTAGCTCTCCATTTAGAAATGCACTCTTGACATCCATCTGATAAACTAGGAAGTTGTGATGAGCATCGAAGGCTAGGAACTGGCGAATGACTTCAATTCTGGCAACTGGAGCAAGGGTTTCTTCAAAATTGATTCCTTCGCATTGAGCATATCCTTTAGAAACCAGTCTGGCTTTGTTTCTGGTCACATTTCCATTCTCATTTCTCTTGTTCTTAAAGACCCATTTGGTGCCAATCAACATCTGATAGTGGGTCGATCAACTAGATACCACACATTGTTGTGAACGAACTTTGTCAGTTCTTCTTGCATAGTTGTGATCCAGTCAGGCGAGGCAAGAGCTTCCTCCAGCTTGGAGGATTCGATCTGAGATAGGAAGTAGGTGAAGAAAGCTTCCCAATATCTGGTGTGGACTGGATCAACTGGAGCATCGAGGACATCTTTAGCCGGATGATTTCTCAACCATAGGGGTGGTCGAATGACTTCAATAGATATTTCTTCTTATTCGACTGAGTTTGAGGGGGCAGCAGCTATTGGATTATCGACAAGATTGTCGAGTTGGATCTCTTTTATCACAGTTCTACCTTCTAGAACTGGGGTTTCAGTGGATACCTCCATTTCAGCTCTTTCACCTAGATCTCGGGTTCCAGTGGTTCCCTCATTTGATATATCTTCATCAATAGTTACTGGGATTTCTACAGGCTGGGTTTCTTCAACTGTTCCTACGGCTGAACTTGAAGTGATACATGTATTTTGTAAGGCCTCAGCTAGAACCCTTACATCACAGACCGTCTCAATCGTTTGGGTTCCAACTGAGTCAGTTGGAGCTGGAACTGTGATCTCAGTTTCAGACCTAGCTGGTTTAGTTAGTTGCACACCACAAGTGTTTCCTAACTGAATCCTAGCTTCATCAGCCCCTGAGCAGTTCGAGCTCAGCTCTGCAGTATTCCTGCGCACTAAAGTAGACTCATAAAAAATAACATTGCATGTTATTTCCACAAGAAGAGTTGTCTTATTAAATACTCTGAATGCTTTGTGAGAGGGGTATTCATAACCCAGGAATACTCCTTCATCAGCTTTAGGCGAAAATGTATTTAACTTTGACTTCCCATTGTTGTGAATATAACAGGGACAACCAAAAGTACGTAGATGAGTTAGAGATAGCTTACGACCCTTGTATACCTCATAAGGTGTTTTGTTGAGTCGTAGGTTGATGAAGCTGCGATTCTGAGTGTAGCATGTTGTGCTGATAGCTTCAGCCCAGTAGCTTTGACCAATCTTAGCCTCACAAAGCATCGATCTTGTAGCTTCTTTTAGAGTTCTGTTTCTTCTTTCAGCTAGACCATTCTGCTGCGGAGTCCTTGAAGTCGAATGCTCATGGGTGATCCCATACTCTGCGCAGAAGTCCATAACTGGGCCATTGCAGAACTCAGTTCCATTATCCGGTCTGATTCTGACTACCTGACAGTTCTACTCATTCTAAACCTTCAGAATCAGCTCTGGTAATGTCATCTTTATTTCAACTTTACATCGGAGAAACTCAACCCAGGTAAATCCGGAAAAGTCATCAATCACTATCAAAGTGAAAGTTTTCCCTCCAACTGACTGGGGAGTAACTGGTCTAAACAGGTCCATGTGAAGGAGCTCTAAAATTCTTGAAGTGCTTTGCTCTACTGTCCTTCCTTTGAATAAGGCCTTTGTCTGCTTACCCAGTTGACAAGCTCTGCAAATCCCTTCTTTCTTCATGATCTCAGCTGGATGTCCTACTACTAGTTTGTGCTTAACCAGATGGTTGATGGTTTTGAAGTTGAGGTGATTAAGTATCTTATGCCATAGCCAACTGGTTTCTGAAGAACTCCTTGACACAAGACATGAACTGGGAACTCCACTTTTCCGGTCCACGATGTACAGTCCTCCTTTTCTTATTTATCGAAGAACTATTTCTTTGGATATACGGTCTTTGACGAGACATTCGCTCTTTGCAAATACTGTCTTGTACCCACTTTCTCCAAGTTGGCTGATGCTCACTAAGTTATGCTTGAGATTCTCAACGAGTGAGACATCATTCAGGGTTACTCACGTTGATTTGGACCTTTCTAACTGCTACAATCTTTCCTTTGGAGTTGTCCCCGAATATAACCGATGGTCCATTGTAAGGATTGATGTCGGACATGATTTCCTTGATTCCTGTCATGTGCCCAGAACAGCCACTGTCAAGAATCCACCGATGTGATTTCTTTTGATGTAGTTGTCTCTCTTTAGTGACCTGTAATCACAAAGAAGATTATTATGGTACCCGTTTTTATTTCGGGTCCAGAGGGATCAGCACGTTGATGAACCCTTTGGGGATCCATACTTGTTTTATCTTGATTTTCTTGTCTTGGACAGCTTGTTTCACTCCCTTCTTTTTCAATCTTAACTTATAGAACATGAGATTAAAATGTTGTTTTGAAAAGTACACATGTGAGTGAAAAGTTTATTTTCCAACCATGTTTCTAGTTGGAATAGGCTTTCTGTCATTCTTTCGATATTCTGACCCTGGGGCAACCTTTTTGGATTTTTTGGATTGATATCTAAGTCATTGTTGGTTGGTTCTCTCAGTTAGCCTATTGTACTCAGCATAGCTGAGTCTTTCCCTTGGAAAGTTTCGGCTGATTGAGGGTCTCCAGTCTGTTTTGACAGAACTGGGGTGTCTCCAGCTGGTTTTGGTGCAACTGAGTTATCTCCAGTTTGTCTTAGCATAACTGGGGTAGTGGTTAACTGGTGTCTTGGGTGGCTGGTCTTTCCCAGACTGAGCAACTTTTGGATGAGTAGCTGACTTTTCAATCAACTGACTCTTCCTCAGTTGTACAGCTAGTACAACTACAGCTGGCTTTGACAACTGGCCATTTAGGGTTTTTGTTGGGAGAAATACGATTTTCTCCTTCCCTTTATTTATACATGGAAGACTTTTGTCATTCGAAGCTGATGGATTGTGACCCAATCCACCTTTTTCTATACATGATTTTTGTAAACTGATTAGATGCTCTAAATCTCTCGAGCTTTTATTAAAAAATGTAAGTATATTTTCTTGCTCGAGTTTTTTAATTTTTAGGGTTTCAACTTCAGCCGAGAGAACTGAATTTTCTACCCTAAGTTCTTCATTAACAGCTGCTAGTGCTTGAGCATTTTCCAGCTCAGCTGTTAATTTTAGAACTCCTTCTTTAAGAAATCTTGGATTGCAACGTACACATGTAGTTGAAATCCTGGGTGAGTGATTCTAATGATAAGTCCTCAGAGTCAGAATGACATGACTCTGAGTCTTCTTTTTCATGTTCATACACATGTGGAGATTGTGAATGATCGGTTACCTAATCCTCAGCTGATGTAGTAGTTTCAGCTTCACTTTCTTTCTCAATATTGGCCATGAAGGCAACAATTTGCTCTTCATCATCAGAACTGCTGGCTGACTCTGATCCAAGGACCGCATCATCATAGGCGATGTCGGGCATTTCGGTCCTAGTTAGCATAGCTTCAGCATAGGCCTTTGATACTCCGGTGAAAGCTCTTCTTCAGCTTGGCGCTTTCTCCTTCGCTCACCTGCGGACAGTCAAATTTCAGGTGATTAGGTGAGTTACATTGAAAACAAGTCCGCTGTTGTCACCTTTTAAATGATAACTTGTGGAACTTGGTTGCTTCTTCAGCCTGGGCTTTCAGCTTGGCTTTCTCTAGTCGTCTGGTAAGCTCTTTCATCTGTTCCTCCAGCTTTTGGCTAGTGCTGGAAGTGGTTTTCTCAGTCAAGCAAGACATCTTCTCGACTGGTGCAACTGAGGGGGCTGGATATCGCGGCTTTGACTGTTTCCTTGGAGAGAATTTCTTTGTGACAAATATGGCAGCATCCTCCAGCTTTGATGGCTTCTGGGAAACCCTTTTTGTTTCATGCTCATTCATTCGAGCAGGATCAAACTCATGGGCGCGGAGAGAATCAAACACATCCTTGGTTGGGAGCTTTGAAAGATCCCTTCCTTTAAGGCTATCACCTTCACGAACCAGTCCTTCCTAGGCATGCGACCCAAAATTTTAGCATTTAACTCAGCGACTGAATACGTTCTTCCCAGGGCTGATAGCTCACTCACTATTGAATTGAACTGGGCCTCCATCTGCACGATAGATTCACCAGTTAATATAGCAGATGATTCATACCTTTCCACGCAAAACTGTAATTTATTGCGCATAATCTGCTCTGATTCTCTGTAGATATCCTAAAGAAAATTCCAAATTTCCTTGGTTGACTCGCATTTCTCCATATTTTTCATGTGCTCCTCGTCGAGTGTGGAGAAGAGAATATCTTGGGCAAGATATTCCAGTTGGTGCCTTCTTTTATCCTCCGCAATCCATTCTGAGTGTGGTTTCTCCATGTATTCTGGCTGGTCGGGAGTTGTCCAATTTGTGTTAACTTTTTGGATTCTTAGGAACCTTCCTCTATTACCAGACACATATCCTCATGCTAACTAAGGAGATGAGCCTTAACTCTTCTCCTCCAGCTGGTACAGTTTTCTACAGAAAACTTGAGAAGTCTGATATAAGTCATCTAGGGGTGATAACATAGACTTCTGCTCATAATAAGAAAAACTTTATGAAATATAGATCTAGTCCAGAGTGACACAAAACAATTAATCTTTTGGATCAACCACTCTGATACCACTTGTTGGTCCCAAATCAGAGAAATATAATATATTGCAGAAGCGTAAAACTTAATGTAACAGTTGCGAGAATTAAAGTTGTTTTTATCTCAGCTGACTTAGAAAAAGTCAGCTGGGTTTCTTAAAGATATTGATTTGGTAGCCAGTTAAGATTGTTTCAGTTATAAACCAACTATTTTAGGATAGCTGGGTTTCAAAGTTATTTTGATAATTATGAGAAAGCAATAAAAACACAGAATTTATAGAGGTTCAAATTTAAAACAATCTTACGTCCTCTCTTCCTTCTAAAGAATAAAATTCAATAATCTTTGTTATACACGGTGTGTTTAGCACGGTTGATAACTACGATCCTTCTGTAATGGAGAGCTTAAAGTTATCGGTTGCAGGCATGACTGATCTTGTAGCTTTACCGGAGTCCACCTCCTAGGCTTCGAATATCTGCAGGTGAAAGTTTCAGTTCCCTTCAGAACGTAAATGATGATGAGAAAGATGTTCTCTGATGAAATCTGAGAATGTCTCCGAATCCTTGGCTGAAGTTATAGCTAGGACTTCCGGTGGGTCTCAAGTTGAACTTGGAGTGAGCTTAGAAGTTTCAGAGAGAAAGAGTTAATAGCAGGCCTTGTGCGTGCAAGTCTGCAACTTCTTTTCTCTGAGGTTGGTCTGTTTTATATAGAAGGATTTGAATAGTAGCCGTTGTGAGACAACGAACAAGTCATTCTTTTTTGTCTTTCTGCAAAAGAGCCGTTATGGTACTCTTCAACAGTCTTTCTTCCTCTTTATCCGCTGGGTAGAAAGATAAAGTTATTATCCTTTGGATAATAACCGAGGGTAGGTTTTCTTTTAAGTACGAGGTGGTTGGTCGGCTTTGCTTTTTATGTCTTGTCAATCTAACGTTCCATCAAACCTCAGTTAAAGGTTGACTTGGATTTTGTCTCCATAGTAGAAGTGATGGTCAGCTGATTAAGTGTTAGATTTTGGAACCTTCTATTCTTTCTGCTCACTTAGCTGTCTATTCTAATGATTGAATGTAAGTTCAGTTGTTCTTTCTTCCAGTTGCTTAACTGGCTTTTTATACAGCCAATGTTCCGGTTGTTGTCTTTACAACTGGTCATTCAGCTGAAGTTCCTTTAGCTGGGTTACAACTGAGAACTTTCTTTCAGTTGAGCAATCGCTTTAGCTGTTGACCAATTTCTTCAGCTGTTTTCTGTCAGCTGAGGTATTCCGTAGCTTGGGTCTTCAGCTATGGTCTTCAGTTCTTCAGGATCTAGATTATTACAAAAATAAACCTATTCGAGATTATATTTTAATCTAATGATCCTATGGTAATAGTGTTTGTCATAAACTCTTTGACGCAAAACAAACACAGTTAGCACATCATTCCTACACAATAGAAGAATCAACTTGTCATCAACCTTGAACTTGTGCATCTTCAGGGGATCACCTTTCAACATCAACTGAAGTCCTCCAAATGATTTGACATCAAAAAGAAAACACGAAAACCAATCAGAATAAGATGATGAAGAATGTGATTAAGCAAACCACCAAAGAGTTGTGCATATATACATACATACACTTTGACATCATGGCTGCCAGTATCTGTCTTTTCTTTAGCTTCAGCCATGCATCACGTACTCAAATAGAAGCTCAACAACATTCTGTTGGAGAATGAGACTCGATAAGACAAACTTTAATATTGGTTCTCGAATTCGATTTCATCATCATTCTCCGCCAATTTTCCAAACCAAAATCAATTGATTATGCTTCCAAATAATTC
Organism: Ocimum tenuiflorum; assembly: GCA_001278415.1. Lineage (NCBI taxonomy): Eukaryota > Viridiplantae > Streptophyta > Magnoliopsida > Lamiales > Lamiaceae > Ocimum > Ocimum tenuiflorum. The sequence continues at coordinate 2,840 of AYJT01001526.1, read as the reverse complement.
AACTGGTGAGAATTAATCGTTCTGATTCAGAATTAGCAAGTAAGTTTTTCCGACAAACTGACATAGACTTATTCCTCGAAAATCCTCCAAATATTTGGGAACTATTAATTCTCATCGGATGAATTTTTTAACATCCATTAATTTTGGTTTGGAACAATTTTTAATTTTTAATTGCATGAAAATTGATATTTGTTATTTTCATAGAAATCACGACTTCTTCATATTATATAAAACAAGATGTCATTTTTATCGAGTCAAAATGACATTATTTGAACACGCTGTAAAAAGATTAAATTTCGCGTAAGAAACACATGGTATTTAACGGTCATATCAGCACAAGAATATAATGTTATATGGATGATAGGATAAAACTGAATAACAAAATCATACTTTAAGATAGATTTACACGATTTCCTTTTAATTTACCTTTGTCATATACTACTTGGCTGTCGATCTTGACCACCTTCATAATCTCATTAAAGTATAAATCCGTGGCCATCGTCTACCAAAAATAACTGCAACCTGAAACGAATAGATAACAAAATGACCAATTAAATAGTATTTTTTTTTATCATTTTTGTCTAAATCTGAGTAGAGCATGACTAACTCAACTTATTTATAGTTTTACTTGGTTTTGCTAAATTTATACTTGGTAAAGGGTTTAGGTGTTTGTGCTTCTTAGAGCAGGAATCACACCCAATATAAATTCAACTATTCTTGCGCTAGGTATTTGCCTCCAAACAGACAATGATAATACATAGAGTATTCCATGAATACTCCATGATTGCCATTCACATACTAGAAACATTGAAAATTAAAATGAACAAATAAATAAAAGCCAGTAATTACCGTATGATTCTGAAAGTTCGGAAAAATTGAGTGGTCGTTCGGTTTTGTAAAGCGAATTGCGGCCGACCTGACGATCCCTCACTTCTTTCCACGGCGGCGGAGTAAGATGACAGGATATGCCGGCGGCGGAGTTGGATCGGAGTCGCGATTTTGTTTTTCAAATATAAAATCACTTAAATATTAGGATGTCGTTTTCTGAAGTTTTCTTACCCATGGGCCATTTATGACCCCAATATCTTAATGACAAATTATTTTCTTTCATAAAAATGTATTCAAATTGAATAAAACTAAAATCTTTAATTGTTATAGTTAAAAATATTACTTTAGCCTAATACTTATTATGGCCCGAATTCTAATAAATATAACACAATAAATTATCAAAATTCTAATTCGAAACTCAAACTACTTGCTTCGACGACCTGAATCTCAATCGAATCTTACTCTTAAGAACTAACCAATGTAAATGAATATCCTAAGATCAATTCTCATCCTTGAGGGTCTGTCTATGTGTGGCATGAACTTTGATAGTACGTTTCCGAGCTTGGTCACTTGAGCCTCGACATTGGTTGATCTATGTTTTATGCAGCTTTGAATGGCTGGTTATTGGTTCTTTCTGAGAACCCCTAAAATATTAGAACCAGCCATGACAATATTGAAGACAACATTACCTATTCAACGCGACAAAAATCCAACAGATATCACCATATTTAAAGATAACCAATACATCTCTCAGTTCTTTTCTTCTTTTCCATGAATCAGATCATCCCCTTGTAACACGTACAGATAATGCTTGACGTGTTAGTGTTGTGATAAACCATAACAAAGATTCATAATTGTGTGCCGCGAAGTCATGATTTTTAATATATTTTTATGGGAATAAATTTTACTTTATTATTGACCTAATATCCATTTTAAAATGTAGTTTAAGATTGCCTATTTCTTGTTCCTTTCGTACACTTAATCGTCTCAGATCTGCCTGATTTATTCAAGGTTAGATGTACACTGAAATTTCTTATTTTATGTTCTTTAATTTAACGTAAAGGTTAAATGTTAGGTAGCACGTAGTTTTATAAGTAATTTATATTGAATATTAGAAACATTATATTATGACCATCAATGATATGCATTGTAGTCCACATGATTCACGATTGTGTATATTCACTTGAAAAGAATAATTCTAAATAAAAACATAAATCCTAATTGATCGTAATTACATCATTTCAACCACACAAACTCAAACTCATCTAAATGATTGGTTAAGGAGTTGTCATTATCTAATGAGGCTACATCAAACGCCACTATTCTTTATGAAGGAACGGTGCAACAAAGTGAAGAAAGATTAAGGAGATGTGTGTTGGGTAAAATTTTCTCTCCAAAATCCATCAACAGAGAAACTTTGCTCACACAAGTTCCGAAAATTATACAATGTAGGGGCTCAACTACAGTTGAAATAATAGGTGAAAACCTATCTATTGTGGAATTTGACATGCAAGCCGACAAAAAACGATGTCTTAATGGAGGGCCATGGAATTTCTTTAATTCATTTATGGCATTCAAAGAACCAACTGACTTCCAACATGTGGAAGAGGATGTTTTTACAGATTTCACAGTGTGGGTTCAACTTCATAACCTGCCACTTTTGTGTATCCATGAGAGTGCCATTAAGGAGATTGGTTCTATAATTGGTGATGTTTTGGATTGTGGATGTTGGAGTAGATGGGAGATGTTTCAGCAAATTCGAGAGTTAGGGTTCTATGGCCAATAGAAAAACCTTTGCAAAGATGTTTCATGACAGCGGTGAATAAGGACGGGGCAAAACATATGGTTCTATTGAAATATGAAAGACTTCTTGATTTTTGTTTTAAATGCGGAATAATAGGCCATGTTCTGAGAGAATGTTTGGAGGTGGTTGTTCTGGGAAAAGCTCTTCCTTTGGGGACATGGCTTAAAGCGGGTAAGGTAAAATTTTCAGGGGCGAGAAGTGAGGGAGG